>JAOXJP010008349.1:0-17948 GCA_025762735.1 Platanus orientalis | reverse complement strand
CCCATTAACTGCTCTCTAAAACCATTATTTGAGGCTAATGATTAATCCCTTTTCAAAGCCTTGATAAAAAAAATAAATTCTAAAGATAAGGGAGGCCTTCCCCTCATTTAGAGTTCCCACCAACAGTCTCTCTCTCTCTCTCACTCATTATTTCTCTTAACTCAATCTCTTTCTAGGCTGAAAAAGTAGGAAAAATTACACAATCCTTCCTTACTTATCTTGCGGAAGATTTAAAGTGATATACAGAGGGTGTCCTTCCAACTGAAGAGCTATAGTATGATCGATGTTTAAGAATGGAAGAGAAGAGAAAGAAGAAGAGTAAAGGGATCATATGAAGAATCATATTGAGAGAGTAGAGTCTCAAATACTTTATTATAGATATGAAAATGGAAAGTACATAAATACCCCTTTACATAAGACTAAACCAAACTAATACCCTTATGTCTACAGTCCCCTTCAAGTTGGAGAGTAAACATTTGACATACACAGCTTCCCCACTAAAGAATGAAAATGAGAACCACTCAAGCCTTTAGTAAACAACTCTGTAAGTTGGTCGCCAATTTTAACAAATGGGGTGCTGATAGTGCTAAAGAGAAGTTTTTCTTTGATGAAATGGCGATCAACTTCAATGTGCTTGTTGATGTCATGTTGTACGAGATTATGCATAATGCTAATAGCAACTTTAATGTCACAGTAAAAACTCATGGGTCTATGGATAGAGAAACCAAGCTCAAATATGAGACATTGCAACCATAGACGCTCACACACACCATGCGCCATTGGGTTGAATTCGGCTTCAACACTCAACCTGACAACAACAAACTGTTTCTTGCTTTGCCAAGTCACAAGATTACCAACGATAAAGTTGCCAGAGCTGGTAGAAAGTCGATCAAATACATAACTAATCAACATCTATAGGCTTCAACTTGTGGCCATTTTTTTTGGTATATAACAATCTACTACCTAGACTCCGCTTTAAATAATGCCACACTCGATGTTTAGCCTCAAGATGTACAATGGTTGGTGCATGCGTAAATTGTCTTATGACACTCATTGCATAAGCGATATTAGGCTGAGTAAGATAAAAAGTCTCCTGACGAGATGATACCTGTCTGCATCAATGAGCCGATCATCAACATTGTTAGAGAAACGATGATTGAGATCAATAGGAGTTTCACAGGTTTACAACCCATCATAGCAATCTCCTTACGGAGATATAACATATACTTGCGTTGTGAAATAAATAGGCCCTTCTTAGATCGTGCCACCTCTATGCCCAAAAATTATCGCAATTGGCCAAACTCTTGAGCCAATTGACACTTTAAATGAATCATTTTCCGTCACAACAATGTCACCCACATAGACTATAAGAGCAATTATCTTGCTACACCATTGTGCCTCATAAATAAGGTATGATCTGTTTAACTTTGGCGATATCCATTCTTGATCATGGTCATATGAAGCCTCTCAAACAAGGACCTAAGAGATTGTTTCAGTCCATAAAAAGCCTTTCTTAAATGACAAACATTCTCTTTAAAGGAGTACAGATGGAAGCTGGGGGAAGCCCCACATATACCTTTTCTTCCAAGTCACCATGCAAAAGGGCATTTTTAACATTAAATTGTAATAGGGGCCAACCCTGATTGGAAGCAAGAGACAAAGGACCCGTATGAAATTCATTTCTGCTACCAGAAATGTATTTTGATAGTCTATGCCATAGGTCTAAGTATAACCTTTGCAACTAAACGTACTTTGTATCATTCAACTGCCCCATCGGGTTTCAACTTCACCGTGAACACCCATTTACAACCAATTAGAACCTTGCTAAGTGGGAGATCAACAATATCCCAAATACCATTCTTTTTCAAAGCCTACATTGCCACCTGCCACTAAGATCGTGACAAAACTTCTGCACACTGCGAAAAGTCATGTAAGAAGACAAAGCAGTCTCAAAAGTATAATAGGATGAGGACAATGAGGTGTAAGAGACATACTTACTGATAAGATACTTAGCACATGATCTTACACCTTTTCGAATAGTAATTGGAAGGTCAGTATCATCAACAGGAAGAGAAGATTGAGGAGGAGAATTGTCCTTTTAGGAGGAGGATCTAAAGAGATGTCTTGGTTGGGTACATGAGGATCTTCCACCATTACTAACTTCCTTTTTCTCGTATAAACTTGAAGTTCTTTCTCCCCCTTACAACCAGTCCCATCACAAGTACCAGTATAAAAAATAAAAGACAAGATGTGGAACCCTAGATGGATCTTCTTTTGAGTTCTCCATTTGAATAGAGTATTTGGATGAAGAAAGGAAGGGAATAGAGTCACAAAAAGTGACATCCATAAATACAAAACACTGGCTGGTAGAAGGATGATAGCACTTATAGCCATTTTTACTACGTGCATATCCTAAAAAAGAAAAATACACTTCAATGCTTCAAGATCAAACTTATAACTATGTGATTTGTTATCATGAACATAGCATATACACCCAAAGACCTTTGGTAGTATACGAAACATACATGAGAGAGATGAAAGAACATTAATAGGAGTCTTGAAACCAAGAACCCTAGTAGGCATCTGATTTGTAAGATAGGAAACATTTTTAAAGCATCAAATAAGTTTTTGGACCATTCATTGTGAAGAGTAGGGCATGGGTGACTTCAAGAAGATGTCCATTCTTTCGTTCAGCTCCATTTTGTTTTGGTGCACCTGGACAGGTAATTTGGTGTATAATCACCAATTGAGTAATATAGGAAGAAAACATACTAGACAATACTCTCGACTATTATCAAATCGAAGGAATTTTATCTTCTTTTCAAATTGAGTTTCTACCGTTTTATGAAAGATACAAATGAAATAAACACATCACTCTTAGATTTCAGCATATAAACCCATGCAGCCCTAGAAAAATCATTAACAAATGTAACAAAGTATCTAAAACCAGATAAAGAGATAGCAAGAGTTGGGCCCCCCACATATGATTGAACAATATAAAGAAGTACTTTATTATAATTCAACCGGATAAGAAATATGACAATGTTTTGCATACTCGTAAGGTTCACAATGAAGAGAAATATCAGATAAAGGAAAGAACTGATGAAACCTTTTTTTAAAAGAGAAACTAAATGGTGGCCAAGGCGATTATGCCACTGGGACAACTGTTGCTTACAATAGCTGTTGTCTTTTATTATTGAAAGTGAAAACTGTTTACACTAGTAAAGAGAAATGTGATGGAACACCGTTCTCTTCATGGCACCTAGCAATCATCTTCTTCACCTCTAAGTCCTGAAATACACAGTTTGAAGGGAAAAATGTGAGACTAAAATTTAAGGACTTTGTAAGATGACAACCCGCTAACAAATTGAGAATGAAATTAGGAACATGAAAAGAGGACAAGGATAAGGTAAAAGTGACAAAGATATTATCCTTACCCGCAACAAAAGAATAAGATCCATCAACTATACAAACCTTATCCTTTCTAAAACAAATGGAATAGGAAGAAAAAAATGCTAATGTACTAGTAATGTGATCAAAGGCTCTTGAATCTATAATCCAAGATGACCGGGAGTAGAAACACTAGCACCAAATGCAAAAGCTGAAGTACTTGGCTGAGCAAAGGATGATGTAGGATCGGGTGTTGAGGCATCATTACTAGCCATGAAGCGATGCAGAGCATCAGCCTCATCATAAGAGAAGGTAGCTAAATTAGTAGGAGGCTACATTGTTTTAAAAGTAGAAGTAACAACTGAATTGGCACTAGGTCTACCGCCAAAATGGGATCCTTTACAACTACCAAAGAATATTCCTCATTGTTGTGAACAACCTTAATATCCTTGAGGACGATCATGTAAATCCCAACAAGTATCTTTGGTGTGTCAAAAATGACTATAATGTTCACACTTAAGATTATCCTTGTCATCACTTCTTCCAACTCAACCACACTACCTTTACCACAAAAACTACCTCTATCACCATGTTGATAAGAGAAGGCTAAGGCTATCTTTTCTATTAGAGATAGACTCATCATAGCATTACGGCGATCTTCTTCTTGTTGTAAATAGAACACCCCATTCAAGGAAGGGGTTCCTTCCCAAGAATATGCACTCGAACATGTTCAAAGTCAGAATTGAAGTCTGCTAAAAAATCGAAAATCATGTTGTCCTCAACATCAGTACTATAAGCCACCTCATCTACACAACATTGAACCAAGTATGTTTTGTAATTGTCCATCTCTTCCCATAAAATCTGTAAAGATGAGTAATAAAGATAAAGAGTTTTCACCTTGTTGTAATTGAGACACCTTCTAGTGAAGTTTATACATCCGGGGCCTTATTCCCTTTCTTGAAGTATATCTGAATAACTGCCTCCCAATAGCCTTAGCAGTCGAAAGAAAGCATATAAGTATTTGCAAAATCTAGTTGCATAGAATGAAGTAACCATGACATTATTGTGGCATTTTCAGCTTTCCACTTAGGATAAGAAGAATCTCTCGGATTAGGAGCTTGTGTATCCCCAGTCAAATAAACAAGTTCGCTTTGCCAGTAATAAACTATTGAGCAGAACGGTACCAAGCAAGGTGATTACTCCCAACAAAGCGTACTACAGTGATGAGAGTATTAGGGGCCTTCATTTATGACCCCACAAGATTGCCACTACCAGATCCAGTTGGAGTTGACGATAAGTCACTAACTTCTGACATGATGGGAACACTAACAAAAAACTTTCACAATAATAGTAGGGCTGTCTAACAAACAACCAATCCACTAGTAATATACAACCAATAATGTATTAGGACTTTTACTAGTACAAACGACATCACTAGAACTCTCACCAGTCTAAAACAACATCACTAATACTCTCACCAATCCACTACGAAGAGAATCCTGCAAAAGAAAAACACTTCCATAGAAGAATTGATACTACAATACCACACTTGCTCCACAACAGAGTTATTTAGTTCACACGACAGGCCCATACATCACGTCCAATGAGCCATCCCTTCAAAGAACTCACTCTAATACTGTACAATGTAGTATACTATACTAGACACCACCAACAAACCCATCTAAGGACCAAATCCATCACCACAGCAACCAAACACATCATAACCAATCATGGAGTGGTAGAATCACGATTTAACGAAGCACACCCATGGCTTAGCGTGTAGGGCGGTAGGTATGCCTTATGAAAAACATCACAAAACTCTAATAAACATCCGATTGAAATGAAATTAAAAAAAAAAATTTCTATGATTGGGGCAAAAAATTCCCTTTGTAATCAATCTTAGAGAAAAACTCTATATGAATCACAACCACGAAGTTACTCAAAAGTGGATTTTTCAGAATTTTGTAAAGAAAATCCCCAAAAAAAATTTCAATTTTCAAATACATAATCCAACCACAGAAATTCTTGATAACTCATGCTCTCCCAAAAAATATCATTAGAAGGCATTAACTTGCTGATCGACAACACAATGCTGACATCAACATGTCACCGCCATTTTATCCAGCAATATTCACATAACCATGGCTTGTGATAAGTGTGCCATTGGGGTGGGTTGTCTATGGGATATCCCTTGCTTGGCCCCTTACAAGCCTAATAACAATTTGGTAAATAGTCTAGTGGCAATTTTGTAAATTCTTAGTATGATTTTCTAAGGGGGTGAATGTTCCCTAATGGCAATGCATGAAAAGCTTAACATCCACCTTGTAGGGGAGTGACAAGTCTTCAAGAAGTGTATCCTTAGAGCCTTGCCCCTACGTCGATGTGGCTTAGTGTTGCTACATATTGTGTTTAGTGATCCCATTTATCTTAGGTTGTAATGATCTTTTGATGTCAATGTAATAGTCCTCTTCCTTCCAATTGTGTTTATACTTCTTTACTTTGTGTGCTTTTGAGTAGCATAGGCCAACTCATGTCATGTGGTGTGGGACGAGTGCTGCATGGAAACACTTGAAAAGGGTTGTCCATGACAATTAATATGATGTAGGATATAGTCAAGAGTCTCAAAGGAGCACCAATTAATGTTGCGGAAGCAAGAACACAATGTAAAGAAACCAAGAATGGAATTGAAACACCGAAATTACTTTTCAACTTTATAAAATATAAGCACACCCCTGGTCGTGCGTCAGAAAATTCTAAAACTTTCTAGATGGGTTTTAACATCTATAAGGGTACTATGTTAAAATTTTCACAAATTTCTAATATGATTTTATTAAACAAATTATAAAAAAAAATTTCAATCCAAGAGGTTTCTTTAATGGAAAAACCCTAAACTAGTGGGATTTCATGAAGAAGAAAGTGAGCAAAAAAGAAGGGGATTCAAGAGAAGTTTTGGCGGTTTTGTAGGGGGCACATAGGGGAACAAAACCCGAAATAGACTATAACAGGGAATTTCAAAGGGGAATATAAAAGAAGAAGGTGAGAAGAATAATGGGGATTGTAGAAAGGGAAGAAGAAGAGGAAAATGAAAAAGAATATTGAAAGGGAAGAAAGGAGAAGAGAGAAGGTAGATAAGGGAGCTCATGCTATATCCCAAAGGAGGAGGGATAGGATGGGATAAAACACCTAAGGGACATAACCCAATTCCAAAACTTAATTCATATTCATTGTGTCCTTATACAAAAATGTGCAGCCATATATATAGGCTCACAAACTCAAGGAAATAGCAAGAAACCAAAATAGAAACTCCTAAACTACTACCTTGCTACTTAAAACTTTCATAAACTCAAAACTGCTAAAACATGGACTTACCAAAAACAAAACTATCAAAATTCAGACCCTTCTAGAGGATTTCAACTAGCACTTTAAGAGGGGCCTATTTTGACTTTTTGACTCAATAAAAGTACTAAAATACCCTAAGCAACAATGCCTTATTACAAACATACCCTTATCCTAAAAAAACCCAATTTAGCCCAGGGCACAAAAGGCCTTATTACATATATATCTCAGTCCTTAAATTATTTTAAATAAACCCACATAACACACTAATTTAAATATGGTCATTTACTTGTAATTCTTTCTCTTTAACCTTATTTATGTGCTTGAGAGAAAGATAAGAAGAAGAAAAAGAAAAAGAAGTGAGCGAAGAATTGAGATTGGATCAACCATATGAGTCTATTGTCTAATACGTGGTTTGTATTTATATTAAGAGAGTATTGGGTATACAATACATATGGTATACCAAAGGTATACGGGTATATAGTGCCCTTGTCAAATATAAGTCCCCGGATACAGTACTTCAACACTCCCCCTCAAGTTGGATCATGAATGTCAAACATGCCCAACTTCTTAATGATATCATGGGGCCATATTTTGGTGACACCTTTAGTTAGCACATCTACTAGTTGTTAGTCTGTAGTAACAAAGGGAGTGCAAATCAATTTGCATAGTGTCTTCGTCTTGATGAAATGTTGGTCCACTTCTATGTACTTGGTTCAATCATGCTGCACAAGAATATGAGAGATACTAATGGCTGAATTGTTATCACAATATAGGCTCATCGGAGTATTTACTTCAAGGCCAATCTCATGAAGCAGGAGTTTCGTAGGTGTGTGCGTTGTGTATCTTGCCTACCAATCACACGAAAGAAGAAGAAGAGAATAGGAAGAAGAAGAAAGAAGAAGAATTGAGAGAAGTGTCGTACGTTAGGGTATTCCACACCATACAACCATATATTCACATATTTAGATGTAAAAGATGAAAATACCCATATACCCCACAGGCGTATATACCCTTATGTATATACCCTTTATTACAAAAAATACCATCATTGCTAACACTCCCCCTCAAGCTAGCATATATACATCATGCATGCCAAGCTCGGATACAATAGATCGAAATTGAGGCGAAGAGAGTCCCCTAGTGAAAACATCTGCAAGCTTATCTCCTGTTTGTATATAAGGAGTGCATATAAGTTTGGACTGAATTTTTTCCCTAATGAAGTGACAATGATCAACTTCAATATGTTTGGTACAATCATGTTGCACCAGATCATGAGCAATACTAATAGCTGCCTTGTTGTCACAGTATAGTCTCATAGGGGCCTGGATGTGGAATCCCAAATCGAGAAACATACCTTATATCCATAACAACTCACAGATACCATTAGCCATTGAGCGAAACTCTGCTTTAGCACTAGAATGAGCAACCATTGATTGCTTCTTGCTTCTCCATGTGACCAAATTCCCACCAATAAATGTGCAATACCCAGAAGTTGATCTTCTATCAGTAGCCAATTTAGTCCAGTCTGCATCAGTATATCCCTTTACACGTAGTGTATCACCAATATAGGCCTCAACCTGGATCTTATCATTTTTTCGTATAAAGTAGGCTCATGCCCGGATTTCTCTTCAGATATTTGAGAATTCTATAAGATAGTATCGAAATGAACTGTGGTGGGTGCAAGCATAAACTAGCTTACAAGTCCAACTACATATGATATGTCAGGTCAGGTAAGAACAAATAAATCAGCTTTCCCACTAATCGCTGGTATCTTTCAATGTCGATTAGCCGTTCACCCCCATCTTCTTGTAACTTACAATGAGCTTGTGGGTGTGGTAGATGTAGGTGGTGCTAAGCTAGCCATGAAGCAACGAAGAGCTTCAACCTGATAGTGAGTAAAGCTAGTGTTGTCTAGAGCTAATGTGGAAGTGAAGGCAGACTCTGTAAACGAGGTAACTGAGTGTACACTAGATCTAGTCACAGGATGAAAACCACCTCTTCCACCAGTAAAACTACCACACTGTGGTTGACCTTAGGCTTCCTTTTAGGAACGACCATGAAGATCCCAACAAGTTTCTTTGGTGTGTCGAAAACGACCACAATGTTCACACTTTAACTTATCTTTATCCTCTTGTGAGACTCCACCATAGCCACAAAAAATACATGTCCTCTGCACTGGGAAGTGGTCATTAACGCAGAATGATCGACTATAGATTGCGGAGGTGGAACCATCAGATGGCGTTTATCCTCATCCTGAGATAAATGTGCGAAAACCTCATCTAAGGATGGTAAGGGATCATTCCCCAAGATCAGTACACGAATGAGTTCATAATCTAGGTAGAGGCCGGCTAGAAACTCAGAGATCCTAGTTTCTTTGACCTTCTGATTGTATGGAGCTGCATCCTTGGTACACTGGGCCTTAAAGATATCATAAAAATCAATTTCATCCCACAGACTTCACAGAGTAGAGTAATAATCTGTAAAAGACTGATCACCCTATCTTAGTTTAGAGACCCTCTGATCTAGATCATACATACAAGCCTTGTTCCCTCTCTTAGAGTATGTTTTAGTGACAGAGTCCCAAATTACCTTTGCAATAGACAAAAATAAATAATTATTGAAAACATTATGTTACATGGAGTGAAAAAGCCACAACATCACCATAGCATTCTCGGCTTCCTATTTCACAAATGTCGGCTCTGTTGATTTAGACATTTTTGCTGCACTTGTCAAGTATGCTGCTTACCCTTGTTAGTAATGTATAATTTGGCTAATTGAGACCATGCAAGAAAATTTGTACTATCACGATGCACAGTGGTAATTAGAGAATTTGGGGATTCATTGACAACCCCTCCAAGGTTGTTAACATCAGTACTTGGAGATGTAACAGTATTTTGATTTATTTATGACATTATTTAGTTGACCAAATCAACCACAGACAAGGCTACATAACCTTTTGTGGGTATTCACAGCACCGCACAACCAAATAATGTAATCTGATGCTTCAACATGGGTTATTGCAACTAATAATCACTATTGGGATAGGCCCAAACTGAAGATCACAACCACAAACTCAACGCTTGGCTCACATGATCACTGGAGAGAGTAGAAGATTGAAGAACCTATCCACAACTATGGAATTTATTCATCAAGAGCTTAGAAAGCCTCCCACGATCCTGACTTTTCGTTCCAAGCAGCACACGATCACGTTGGAGGCATTGGTCATCACCTAGATCGTGAGAGTTGTCAGGTGGCAACAATGTCCCATGAAAAACGTCACAGCTTTCTCATTTCTCAACCAATCTTCACAAAACAAAATCTAACTGTTTTCTACATAAAAAACGACCCATTCCATATGAATCATACTGTCAAAAAACTTTTGGATTGATCACATAGATCAAAAAACCAGATTTGGAATTTTTTGAGATTTTTGAAAGAAAATTCCCTAAAAAAAATTTCAAGTTCCGTTTAACAAACCAATTGCACCAAAAAACTCCATAAATCGAGTTCTCTTGAAACCACCCTTCACTTCGAACCAACTTTCGAGCGTGCTAATGTTAGCTGTACAGACGTTGACGTCAACACCTCCCCTTACGGATCAGTCGAAGGCAAGAAATGGTTCTAGCTCTGATACCAAGTTTTCATAGGTGTATGTGTTGTGTATCTTGCATACCAATCAAAAGAAAGAAGAAGAATTGAGAGAAGTGTCGTAGGTTAGGGTATTCCACACCATACGACCATATATTCATATATTTGGATATAAAAGATGAACATACCCATATACCTTAAAGACGTTTATATCCTTGTACATATACCTTTTATAACAAAAAAAATACTGTCATTGCTAACAGTAGAAGCCTTAACCAAAGAGCTTCACAAATCTCATGTGCCATTGATCTATGTTTTGCTTTAGCACTCGATCTGGTAACTACTTATTGCTTCTTGCTTCTCCATGTAACAAGATTCCCACCTACAAATGAATAGTAACCAAAGGTTGAGTGTTTATCTGTGACTGGCCCTTCCCAGTCCACGTTTGTACACATTTCAACTTTCACATGGCCATTGTTTGAAACAACCTCCTTCCTAGAGTAGATTTTAGATACCTTAAAATGTGAAAAGTAGCTTCTAGATGTGTTGTTTGTGGTGCATGCATGAACTAACTAACAACTCCAACTGCAAAAGCTATATATGGCCTTGTGAGTGTAAGATAGATAAGCTTTCCAACAAGTTGTTGATATCGTATAACATCTATCAATGGCCTTCCATCTTGATCATTCAACCCATGGTTAACTTCAATAAAGGTTTTTACCGTCATGCCCCTAATAAGTTCGTCTTAGTAAGTCCAAAACATACTTTCTCTAAGATATGAAAATACCTTTCTTAGAACGAGCAAGTGTGCCTAAATCCTTTACTTCAAACTCACTACTCAAATGAGCCTTTAGTTTGTGTACTTTCTTTGAGTTGTCTCATGTGACTATTATGTCATCCACATACACAATGAATGATGCAGTTCCTTTCAAGGAATGTTTAACAAATAGAGTATGATCTGCCTAGGATTACCTTTAATCAATTTTGGTTAAACTACCATTGAATCTCTCAAACCATGCGCATGGTTATTGCTTGAGTCCATACAATGCCTTCCTTAGTTTGCACACCTTACCCTCACTTCTTAGAATCTTGAAACTTGGAGGTAGCATCATATACACTTCTTCATGTAGATCACCATGAAGCAATATATTCTTAACATCTAGCTGCTAAAGTGACCATTCTTTGTTGGCTGTAATAGATAATAACACTCGGATGAAGTTCATCTTAACCACTGGAGTAAAGGTTTATTGGTAATCAATACCATATGTCTGAGTGAATCCCTTTGATACCAGTCTTGCTTTATGTTTGTCAATGGATCCATCTGCTTTATATTTAACAATAAAAACTTATTTGCATCCTACTGGTTGGTTTCCCATTGGAAAGTCCACAAGTTCTTATGTCCCATCTTTCTCCAACGCTATCGTCTCCTCACACATCGCATTTCACCATTGACTCTAAGAGATTGCCTCTTATAGATTGGAAGGGATCTGTACAGAAGATACAGATTCAACAAAAATACGATATACAAGATTCAAGGTATTATAGATTACAAAGTTAGAGACAGGATGATTAATATAAGATCTCGTTCCTTTACGGAATGCAATGGGAAGATCATCATCATTTGCAAAATGAGTATCATATTCAGAAGGAACTGAAAGAATACGAGCTAGAGAATTACTTGGATCCAAAGAGGCAACTAGGGGTGGATCGCATGCTATGTCCTTCCTCCTTGTATAAACAAGTAAATATCTCCCATTGTCTGAAGTTGGGATGTCAAAGGAGAATAGAGAAACTGGAGTAGAAAGTAGGAGCATTGAAGGCAAACACTAAGACTTCTCTTTACGACTCAAACTCTCCCCGTGAAGAGAGGTCGTGGAACGAGAAAAAAATAGAAAAATGTAACATCCATTAAGACAAACTTTTTACTAGTTCCCGAGTTGTAGCATTTGTAGCCCTTTTGAGTAGATGGATACCACAAAAAATATACATTTTTCTACATGCGGGTCTAATTTTGATTAATCCCCTTTATGTATATGAACGTAATGAACACATCCAAACACTTCGGAGGGGTACAAGGAAGAGAGGATTGTCAGGACATAATACATCAATGGGTAGTTTAAGATGAAGTACCTTAGAAGACATGTGATTTATCAAATAAGTAGCTGTAAGAAGAGCTTCAAACCAAAAAGTTTTAAGGACGTTCATACCAAATAAAAGCAATCATGTCACTTCCTAACGGTTTTTCCGTTCAACAATACCATTCTACTGAGGAGTGTGAATAAACGATGTTTGGTGTACGATACCGTACTCTGTCTAGTACTTCTACAACTGAGATGATATGTACTTTCCCCATTATCAGATCTAAAGACTTTAATAGATTTACCAAATTGAGTCTGAACCATCTTGTAAAAGGTATGAAATATTGGAGAAACTTTTTTTTTGGTTTTCATCAAATATACCCATGTGCACCGTGAGTAGTCATCAACAAATGAAATAAAGTATTGAAATCCAAAAAGAGAAGTAGTAGGGGAAGGTCCCCAAACATCAGAGTGTACCAAAGAAAAAAGAACAAAACTTTTATTATTAATACTAGGAGAATAAGTGTTCCGAATATGCTTGGACAATTGACAAACTTCACACTAAAGATTAGACTCAACGCTAGACTCAAATAAGCTTGGAAACAAAACACGTAAAGAAACTATAGATAAATGACCCAACCGATTATGCCATCGCATTAACTGATTTTTATTACTGAAATGACAATCATGACTACTGGAGACATAAGTTGTTGACAATTAAGGATCCATACTATCATCAAGGAGATAAAGTCCATCAGTTACACGACCACTCTCAATCGTCTGCCTTGAATCCAGGTCTTGAAAAACATAGTGAGATGAAAAGAAAGTGACTGAGAAATTTAAATCACGGGTGACACGACTAATGGAAAACAAGTTAGTTACAAATTTAGGAGCATGCAGAACTGAGGATAGAGACAATTGGTGATATGTTGACACTGCCTTCCCCAGAAATGGATGACAATGTCCTATTTGCCACTCTAACTTTGTCACAATCAGAGCAAATAGAATAAAAGGAAAATAATGATAACATACCTGTCATGTGATTTGATGCTCCTGAATTAAAAATCCAGGATGAAAATGTAGATGGAGAGATATGAAAAGCAGTGGCATGGGTACCTAACTTTATGGAAGCAAATGAAGATATAGGAGGACGACTCGATGTCATAAGCCCTTCTAGCTATGCCATAAACCGGCGTAGACTCTCAAATTCAGCTTTAGAAACTATAACCATTCGTTGAGAGGAGTCACCAGAGGATGTAGTGTCAATGTCAATTGTTTTTGAGTTATTAAAGAGAGAACCTATATTCCGCTCTTGTGATGTGTCGGAGATTGCTCACCCATTTCCCGGCTTGCTAACTTTTTCAGGTAAGCCAACAAGATCCTAATAGTTCTCACGTGTATGTCTTATCTTCACACAATGACTTCAACGAAGCTTATCCTTATCAATGGATCCTCCTTTCTATGCTATCTTTTTTTATCCTCATGACTAGGTTGGAAGGATTTTTCAAAATCGCTCTTACCTCTATTTTGCAAAAATGGGATAAAAGCTAAACCAAATCTCTCTGGAGGCTTAGAAGAGTACTGATGCATGACATTCTTCCAGCTTTCTTCACTCAGGGTTAGTGCAATACATTTCATTCAATGAGGGAAGCTAACCCATACTTAAGATATTGATGCAGACCAATTCAAATTCGTCATTTAGTCCAGTTAGAAATTCAAAAATCCTGCCTCACTCAATCTTTTCTTTGTATGCCACTGCATCTGCTTGACATTTTGGCTTATATATTTTATAGTGATCTAACTCCTCCTACATGCTACGCAAAGTAACTACCCAGACATTTCTCCCCTTGACGAAAATGAGCAATTTTCTAATTTAACTGATAAATGTGTACAAGTTCTTTTCTTGGGAATATGTCTGTGTAGTAGAGTCCCATATATCTTTGGTTGTTCGAAGGAACAAAAAACCACGACTGATTTGTGGTTGCATCGAGTTAAGTATCCATGACATCACAGTCAAATTTTCAGACTTTCATTTTTCATAAGCCTAAATATCTTAGGCATTTGGTTTAAGAACATGGCCATTGATGTAACCAAGTTTGCTTATTCCACCAATATACATCTTTGCAGATTGGGACCATTCCAAATAATTCATTCTATCCAACTTGACAGTGGTGATTTGTGCACTGGGATTGTCACCCTAGATACCCCATAGGTGACATGGCACTAATAAAACTCAGACCACTCTAAGCATCATCCATCTTTGTAGACTCCGTCAATACTTCTGACATTTCTCACTTCACAAGGTTACCTCATACAAACAATCAGCCTGAATGATTAAAGAAAGCACCTAAACAACATCTAAAGATGTCTACAAACCACCATTCACATCACTAGACCTTTAGGTTTGAAGGCACAAAAAACGAAGCAGGAGTAGCAAATTACATCTTAGGTGTCATACCTCTCTTAGCTAAAAAATCACCACAAACCCTTCAAATCTCAACCAAACTTCATAAGGTCTGTCTCAAACGATTCCCCCTTAAAAAATTATCAGTCTTTTCAAAGAGATCAAGAGGTTTAAAAAATCGAGCCCAACACTGCCTCAAAGTCATCCTAGGTGTCCCAGACTCACCTAGTAAAAAATGGCTAGATCTCTCTCAAAACAAAATGAAACAAGATGAGACTAATTTCTATAGATTCCTCATAAAAAAATGGCCACTCCTTTCGAAGGAATCGATCTAAAATACTTGTAATTGTTGTAGATCTATGATTTGCCAAAAATGCAACTTTTTAAGGTCTCTTCACAAAAACTTCGAAATAAAATAAACCATGAATAAAAAAATTCGCAAAAATCATCAAAAATACCAGGGGACCAAGATCTTTCAAAACCCTAAACTTTCACGTAAGTCGGTGGTATGGCCTACTGATGTCAGCGTACAGTCATGCTAACATTAGCATCATCCCCTTACGCCAAGATGTCCAATTATGTCCTGATCACATCACACTCTGATACCAACTAGTAATTCTTACTCTTAAACCTTATTTGTGTGCTTGAAAGAAGAAGCAAAAGAGAAAAATTGAGATTGGATCAACCATATGAGTCTATTGTCTCATACGTGGTTTATATTTATATTAAGAGAGTATTGAGTATACAGTACATATGATATACCAAAGGTATACGGGTACCCTAAATACAATACTTCAACACCTTTTGTGTGGGGGTACATACAAAAATCTTTAAACCATGTATGCATCATTCTCCCGAGGTGGGAAAAAATTCATCCTCGAATTTGGAACAAGTCACCATCTTTCACAGCTTCTAGTTGGTATTATGTCAGGAGTCTGCAACAAAGGTGGCAGATGTGGTGGAGGACTTAAAATAGACTTCTCGTATGAAACCTTTTGTCGAGGTCTTTTCCTTGTCTTGGCAAACATTGAAACCTTACCCTGTTTTACTGAGGTCTTGGTCTTGGTCTTGGTTTTCTTTTGGACTTCAACTTGGATTTAGAGAATAAAGACGGAACCTATTTTTGTCTTGTGGGATTGAATTGCTAATCTAGAATGGAGGAGGCTTTAAGGGAATGAATTGTGACCAATGTTGGAGAATAATTAGCTCTGACTAATTTCATGTTAAATTTCTCAAGGATCTCTAGGCACTTGTTACAACTTTTCAGCATATCACCAAGTATAGCATTTATACAATCATTTATCCACCCTTTTTATCTCCTAAAGTCTACGTCAAAGAATATCACTTTGGCGTTAAAGAATCACGTAGTACCACTTGTCAGGATACAAATGTTGCCTTGCATGATAGAGATTCCTTTCCACTTGATTAAGTTCATACCTGATTTCATCACCCCATAGAGATTTCATCCATCTTTCATACTCTTTGAGAGTTCCCATTGAATACAACTAGATAAAACTAGTTCCAAACCTGGTTTTGATACCAAAATTGATATAGAATATAACTAAGAGTCTTAAAGGAGCACCAATTAATGTTACGGAAGCAAGAACACAATGTAAAGCAATCAAGAATGGAATAGAAACACCGAAATTACTTTTCAACTTTAGGAGAATATAAGAATAAAAGAAGAAAATCAACTAAAGGATTTATTTTGGTCATTTCACACATTCTGTCTAGAAGTTTCAGAATTGCCCATCTAAATTTCTTCTCCCCCTTTTCTCCTTTTCTTGTCTATACCACTGGTTGTGGGTTAGAAAATTCCGAACATTTCCAAATGGATTCTAACATCTATAAGGGTATTATGTTCAAAATTTCAAAAAATTCTGATGATATTTGATTTAACAAATTTTAAAAAAATATCTGTCCAAGAGGTTTTATTAATGGAAGAACCCTAAACTAGTGGGGTTTCATGAAGAAAATGACCAAAGAAAGGGATTCAAGAGGAATTTTGGGGGTTTTGTAGAGAACACATAGAGGAACAAAACCCTAAAAAAATAAAAGAAATGGGGACTTATAAGGGCGATTTTAAGACTAAGGGAGCCCAAAAAATTCTGGTGTAGAAGAGGTAAGCTTAGATTAGGTAAAAAAGAAAATGAGTTTTAATAGAAGAATGCTAGAGGAGTTTATGCAGGAGCATATTATGTGAAGAAGAAGCTTGAGGACCATGACGCATCCAGGATACCAGTTACTAGATTTTTAGGGTTGTTTACAAAAATTTTGGGGTCATTATTTTATTTTAGGGTTGTTACTAGATTTATTTTAGCCATTCTGATGCAACCAGGCCTTAGAAAGGAAGAGCGACTTAATTTAGATTTTATATAATAAGGCATTAAATGCCAGGAGTTTAGATACAATTAGGAATTTTATTTGGAGTCTAAATAGGACTCCTACTTAGATTAGCAATTTAGTGGTTACAAATAGGGGAGAATATTAGGTTGTAATTGAGTTTTTTTTAAGAATAATGAATTGAAATTTGGTTTTGGAGCTCAGGATGGAGCTATGGTATCTTCCTCAACCCTTCACATGAAGTGAGTTTCTTCCCTCTTTTCTTTCTTATTTTCTCTATCATCTCTTCTCTTCATATGATCTTTTCTTTTCTCAATCTCTTCTTGCTACTTTCTTTTTCTTTATCTCTTCCTTACATCTTTTTCTTGATTCTTATAGCTATCTTATTAATTCTTTAAACTTTTTGCACTGTTTGATTTTTTGGATTAAAAATTCATGAAGAATCTCTCTTTCTTGATTTTCTTGAATCCTCCATTAAAGAATTTCTGCAAATCTAAAATTTAAAGAATTTATATACTTAGAGATCTCGAAATTGGATGAAATTTTGTATGAGAATCTCTTTACTCTAACTCCCTATAAAATTTCATAGAATTCCAATGCATTACTAGGGGTATTTTGGTAATTTTGAGATTTTGTTAAGAAATTACAAAATTGCTCTTTTGGCCATTTCTCACTATCTTTTCTTGTTTTTCTTGATTCTTTCTTTAATTTCTTGATTCCTTCTTTGCTTTCTTGAATTTATTCTCTTCTATTCCTTTCTTTAATCAAGAATTACACTTTTGAATTCTTTTTTTAGTCTTCTTGAA
>JAOXJP010008329.1:0-17949 GCA_025762735.1 Platanus orientalis | reverse complement strand
TGTGGGAATGCATGTAATAAATCCAAACTGGTTGGGTGTGCCCAAAATAAGTCGGTGACAGCCTCACTATCCTCACTAATATGGTGCCACTCGATGTACTGATGCTTAACCAATATTGCCAATAATTGCTACATCTAGGATCTCCCACCCTTTTCTTCCAGCTTATATTTGTGTTGTGCATTGTAGACTGCCTTCGTTGTAGTTGTATTGAGGGGATCTTTTTTCTTCATAATGACTAAAATGTCTTTCGGTCGTACGTTACTCTTGGACATGTCCTTTAATAATGAGTACCCCTCTTCAGACAATCTACTAACATTGGAGTGACCCTCTAGATGATCTGCAGCTGGATGATTATACATGTCGTATACAACTTCCAAGATCCAGTTATCATCGCTAGAAAATTTCTTGCCATTCAATTGGAATAGACATTCACATTTTTTTGTACCCGGCCCCTTAACATTCGCACCCACACAATCGTTTTTAGATCTCTTGTATTTTTTGTACCATCTACTCCTATCACATCTGAGGGTCAAACTTGCTTTTCTTATAGCACTGCCTGAATTTGATTTCAAAATGGCAATCACAAAACCATTCTTCTTTGCAACATCTATTGCCTACTTAATTAAGGCTGCTCGACTAGTGAATATTTGCAAAAGAGAGAAAGAACATAATGGTTAATTGATCCACTTACTATGGATTGATTTTTAGTGTATACTAAGGACTGTTTTTTACCTCGTATGTGATAAACTCGTAACTATAATCTACGACCATTTTATCGTAAGTCTGACTACACTAGGTGGACTGCAATCATAAGATTTAATATTTGGTATATAAAATATTTATTAATAGAAAAAAATTCTTTCTAAAATTAATTTTATTTTATTTTATCATTTTTACTTATGTTTGGAAAGACTAGAAAATCTGATTAGTTAGTTTGAGCGAGCATCACAAAGGCTGCTCGGTTTGTTTGGCCGAGCACACCTTGTACTGCTCAACCTGGTTTTTTTGAACATAACGTAAAAGCTTTAAAAAGAAAATTTCACGTACTTAGGGGCTTTCTTCTCGCTCTGGTTCACTTTCATTGTACTCCATTACTTCACTTCTCTCTTGTAAATGTTAAGACGTTGAAAATGAGGTGTTGGGAGGAAGGATTTGGGTATAAACCTAGAAGAAATGGAGGTGTGTTGGGAGAGAAAGAGGTGGAGGGAGGGAGCATAACATTGGTTTTGGAGGGAGAGTGAGGTGGACTTAAAAATTGGTTTTCATTTTTTTTTTTTTTTTATGTTTCAAAGGTTAAACTAGACTTTATACATTGAGGTATTTTAGGAAAGGAAAAAATAAAGTTTTAAGTGAGGCGGACTTAGAAAAAAGTGTGGTGGCAATAGAAACTCTCTTTTTCTTTGATTGAGCCACTCGGGCCTGTAGATAGCCGCTTTATGAGATGGGACCTGCATAATTGACGGGAGAGGCAGCCAAAAACATAGTATAAACAGTGGAATACTGCTTGGGTGGGGGGGGGGGGGTTGACAGCTTCACTTTCTTGTGAGAAGGTCATGCTGCAGCCAGCCATACCGAGGGGCCTTGGCGGTGGTTATGATAAAGCAACTCCCGAAGGAAGGTAGGCTTTTATGGGGGCATTTTGCCATATTAAATTTGGAAAAACAAGTTGATAAAAAACATATAGCTGCAATATATTGGCCTAGCTTATCTTTGCAATGGTGACCAGTGGCTCTCTTTGGTGGAACTAGTCGACATGTTCATCCACACCCCTTGCATGTTCTATTATTCCATTTATATACGGTACTTAATTTATCTTTAAAGATGCTGCTGGTGGTTTTTTAGGAGGTACTCTAAATGCACTTCCTTTGCTTCATGTCTGTACCTTCGACCAATAAACAAATTTATTGTTTATGATGTCTGCCAAATAATATATTTTACCTAGGACATCTCTAAGGTCAAAAGTTTATATGATCCAGTGATCATAAGTCATTTGGTGCATTATGCAAGGCTTTCCTTTGTGATATTTGGGAAAAGATGTTTTTAGTTGGGAGTATGACTGAAAATGAATTGAGTCCGGGTGGGTTGAGAGATACCCAAATCAAATCCAATCTTGACCTTGACCTTAAAAGCCAACTTGAAAAACTTGAACAAGTAATGGAGTATCTCTCTCTCTCAATATATTATAAGACTCGTATTGGATCTTTTGAGAAATGTCCAGTCCAAACCCGATCCGCTTAAAAGTGGGTTATGATAAGCCAATCCGAAACATGAGGGGAAAAAGAAAGAAAGGTTTAGCTTGTTCGGGAGGTCAAGAACTCTCAATCTCTACTTGATAACGTTCGAGTGTGGAGTCCCCACCCCACTAGACATGTACAACACCATTTCGACATTGTTCTTATAATTGACTGTCATTCGTTGTTTTCGTCATTATCATCATTATTGTTGCTATTATTATGTATAACACTAAACCCTACATCCTCTGTATCCTCTGCATGTAGGGTTCTTTCATCCTAGCAAATGTATTTAACTTGAAACAATAGGTATGATGTGATGATTCAAATGATTCAATGAATAAGTTAGAAAAAAAAATTAATAAAATAAAAAGATTATTTTGACATTGCTTCTAGATTGTTGATCAGAATGATCTCAAATAAAGTGAGATGGTAAATTAGTTCAGTCATTGATAGCTGAACTTCAGTGGTTATAATGTATGAGACGTATGAAATTCCCACATTGCACCACAACATGGGAAAATACTCAATAACAAGGAGATAAACTGTCTACTCAAGTGCAACACAAATTTAAGGAGAAAATGGAAAAGAATTAGTAGGTGAAGAGGTAAAAATCAAAAGAAAACATCCTCTGTATGCAATATAAAGGCTCAAGTTTTAACCAAAAATGAATCCCAAAGTGAAAATACTCTCCCAAAATCATCAAGCAAGTGCACATGTGGAGGTGGGGGTGGGATATCACTATATAAAATGTTATGACAAGACAAAATCATTATTGTCATCAAAGCCTCACCCCTTCACATGCTTCTCATTCCTCTCTCTCTCTCTCTCTCCCTCGTTGCCAGTTTCTTTTTCTTTCCTTTCCTTACCATATCTCATTGGATACATTTTACAGTGTTTCCTTTCCTTTCCATACCTCCCAGGATACGGCTTGTATTATGTGAGAACGAATCTCGTGAGAACCATGAAAACGACACTAGAGGGGCTGATGCATCAGTACCAAAAAGTGATTTACACTTTTTGGGGGCACTTATCACTTTTCGGCACTGATGTGTCCGTACCCTGATGCCATTTTCACAGTTCTCACAAGATTCGTTCTCACCTAATTTATAGTGTCTAAATTGGTTATTGGTGATTTTCCCCGGGCTGTGTTTGGATTCACACAAATTGGAATTCCAATTTCATAGAACTGAACTCCACATAATGAATTCCACATATTTAGAAATTAACCATTTAGAGGCAATTTATATTGAAATTCAAAAATCTCAACTAGCCTCATTTTATTTGTTCTTTAGCTGTTGGTAGCTTTGAAATTCTCTGATCCAGCCCTAAAGACTCATAAGTCTTGTGAGTTGGGTATCAAAGTTTGCATTCATCATGCTAAAATATAGCATTTAGTTCCCCGATAATCAGTATGAAGATCTTATGTCCACTCTTATTGTAATTTTAATGCAATTTACCAACTATGAAGATCAATTGGTGAGAAAAACTAGTTTTTTTTTTTTTTTACTCTTTCCATAAGTTAACATGTGGCTGGGATTAGGTATGAATGAAATTCATACAAATACGTGTGAACAGTGCTAAGAGGTTAACACATCAGCCCCGAAAAGTGATCTACACTTTTTGGGGGGTGCTCATCACTTTTTGGAGTTGATATGTCCACCCCCTGGTGCCGTTTGCTCCTATTTGTACAAAATTCATTTATACCTAGATCACTTTTCGGGGGGGGTGCTTATCACTTTTTGGCGTTGATATGTCCACCTCCCAATGTCGTTTGCACCTATTTGTACAAAATTCATTTATACCTAATCTTTTGGGGTTAACATGAGATAGATTTTCCACTCAATGGCATTTTGGTCATTTGAATAGACTTGAAACATAACTAAGATGAGCGAGGATTTCAAGAGCATTTTGGTTAATTAATAAAATAATAGAGGGCATTTTGGATACTATGTGTTAAAAAACTCCTAACAATTACTTGGGGAAGGCATTTGAATGGTCCTTAAGCATAACTAACATGAGCAAGAATATTTTCCACTCAAGGGCATTTTGGTTAGTTAATAAAAGAATATAGGGCATTTTGGGTACTTTATATGCTAAAAAAACTCATCACTATTGTTTAAGGGAGGAGGGCATTTTAGACATTAAATAAATTTGAAGCGTTGCTAACATGAGCTAAAATTTTCACTCATGGGGCATTTTGGTTAATTAATAAAATAACATAAGGCATTTTCAATACTTTGTGTTAAAAAACTCTTCACAATTGCTTGATGGAGGAGGGCATTTTAGTCAATTGAATAGATTTGAAGCATTGACGAGGGTATTAGGTCACATGTTGATGATTTGAGGCTTCAATTCCACATTCTAATTCAGCAGGGATTTGACCTAAATCCATTTTCATAATTTAAAATCAATCCCAAACACCAGAATAGATTTGGGTACCCCAATTCCATTTTCACTCTTCTAATTCCCTAAATCTGAAAGCACAAGGTTGTGTTTAGATTTGTGGAATTGGAATTGTGGGACATAATTGGCTTCTTTAAATAAATAACATGAATGGTGGAAATGGATAGGGGTGTCATTCGGGTTGGGCTGGTCCGGGCTAAGGCCAACCCGAGTCCAACTCAAAATAAAATGCATGGACTCAAGCTTAGCTTGAACCTGACCTCAATTCGATATAGTCAGCTTGAGTTTGACCCATTATAAAACAGTAGGCTCGAACTTAACTGTCCAAGGAAGATAAGATTGCATTTGGAGAGAGAGAGAGAGAGGGGGGGAGAAAGGCTTAGGTACTGCACACCTGTTGCAATGTTAGTTTCTACAGACGAGTCCTCAGCCTTCCAGGATTAGACTTGCCATCTTCTTTTCTCTTCCCGAAGGAATTGAAATCAAAAGTTTTCTCAACATAAAATTGTTGTCACCATCTTACCGTTTCTTGTAGTTGGAGAAAGAAGAACAAATTTGGAATAAAAAATGAACATCTCTCTCTCCTAAGTTTGGAAGATAGCAATGTTCAAAATTCATACTAATTTTGAAGAAGTAATTGAAGGCTCTCACGAGTTTACAATAATCTTCTGAGTTTTTTGATTTTTCCCATCTACAATCTTTGGACCACGACCTCCAAGGATCCACTCTTGTGAGCACCCATGGTAGACAGAACTCTTTCTCTCCTCTGTTATTGTTTGATTAGGATTTGGAGGCAATAGTGCCCATGGCCGATTACCACTCTTCTAGACATTTTCAAGTTTGGCTGGGAGGCCAGCATGGCGTCAAAGTTGGTCAATGGGAACCATATCAATAGTTTTGTTGCTGCAAAGGAACATAGTTTGTTAGTAAAGGGAGTCTTCATCTTTATGGAAATAAGGTTTAAAAATATATTAGTTGTAGACCATTGGATTAAGGATATCATCTAACAGTAGAAGTTTTTTGTTTAATTTATTTGGGTTGGGCTCTTCTATTAACTTTGGATTGGGCTGGGTTATCCAAGGCATTATTTATTTCGGTCGGGCCAGGCTGAACATTGGGCTAAAAATATCTTTACTCGAGCTAGGCCCAAATATCATTTCGGGCTTAATATTTGGATCCGAACTCAGCTTAGCCTGAAGTTAAGCTGACCCAACTTGTCTTTTTTTTTTCGGCCAAGCTTATCAAGCTTCGGGTTAGCCCAACTCAATTGACAACCTTAGAATTACCAAATCCACTGTAGAATTCAAGAGTGGAAAATTAGTCCATTTCTATTGATTTGAAATCTTTAGGGGAGAGGAGTTATTTGCCAATTCCACATTTTCATACTAGAAAGGTAAAGGAGCATGACCAATAGAGTTGAAAATCAGGTCAGGATGGATTGGACCCAAGTTAGAGTGAACCTAAACTCAAATACAACATTTAAGCTCGAACTCAGCCCATTTTGAAAAGGTGGCTTTAGACCAAGTTTGGGATTGTCCAAACTTCAAAGCCACAAGCTCTTAAGATTAAAAATAAATACTTAATTATAAAATACTTTTTAGTCACAATTTATTTTCAATTTATATTATTGTTCAGACCATGATAGGCCATTCGAGCTAAAAGTAACATCGAGCCTAAAACTTGGGCCTGAACTCAGCCCAACTCAAAATAAAATTAGTCAAACCTATCTAAACTTCAAACCAAATTAACACTTCAGGCTCGAGGAAAATATGACCAAAAACAGACCTAACTAATATAATTTGGATCTAGATAATCTCAATTTGGATTGATATTGATCAGTCTTGATCCCATGATTCAAATGGTAAGAAAAATGGTGGTGGATGCATGTTGGGGGGTCGATTTGGTTAATTTATGGCCAATTCTAGTTAAACCAAACAAAACCAAATGACCTTGATCCCTCCAGCCTGGCTACTGATGGAGAGATAGGTTTTCATCGAATTGATGTCTTAATGAAGGAGTATGAAGAAAATATGTTTACTCTCCAATTCCACGAATCTCATCAAATTAATCCAAACAAGAGATTTCAATTCAACAGATTTTATTTCAATAGGTAAATTCCATTTTCATTAATCTAAACACAGCCTAAGTGATTGGCTTCTTTGGCTTCATTTTCTTGACCCACATGATCATTCATTGATCTTCACAATCTTCCAACTCCACTTTATTTGTTTGTTTCTGTATCTATTAAGAGTGAGAGATTTGGGAAAGATAGATTGATCTATCTTGACCCACATGATCATTCATTGATCTAAATAATCTTCCAACTCCACTTTATTTGATTGTTTCTGTATCTATTGTGAGTGAGAGACTCGGGAAAGATAAATTGATCTGACGGGATGAGGAAAGGAAGAAGACAAAGGGTATTTTGGGATTAAAAATGTATTTTAATAATTAATCTAACTAACTTTTTTAACGCGTGTCTTCATCAGCTTGAGGCTAGATAAAAAAATGAGCATAGAGGGCAAGAGCAGATTAGAGATTTAAGAAAGATAGATTGATCTGACGGGATGAGGGAAGGAAGAAGACAAAGGGTATTTTTGGGATTAAAAAATGTATTTTAATAATTAATCTAAATTTTTTGACACGTGTCTTCATCAGCTTGAGGCTAGATATAAAAAAATGAGCATAGAGAGCAGGAGTAGATTATTAATTTGCGTTCTTTTTTACCCCCCCCAAAAAAAAAACCCGTTTCTTGCCTTCCTTTTTCAAAAACTCCCGCTGAATATTACCAAAAAAAAACCCATGGAATCCAAAGTTGGACCCCGAATGCCGGATCTCATGTGTATTTTCGGGGTTATAGTACATCAAAGTAATTCACATTGCTCATCCATATAGTGATTGCAACCTCTCTCGACCTCTTTAGGTGATAACAATCTTAGGTTCCTTTCTCTTTCACACTGTGGAGTTCATTGAGGAGCACTCACAATTATCAAACCCACGTTATATATATAATAACTCTTAAAGATGTCAATAGGGGAAATTTTTTTATGTAGAAAATGTGTAGATGAGACAATGATGTTGAGACTAACGAGTGTCAGAACTTAAAAAAATAGGAAGTTGACTGAAGTGGTTCATTTACATTCAATGAAGATCGACAATTAAATTGGTGTCATATCAAAAAAAAAAAAAAAAACATTAATTAGAATGAGTGATATGGTACAAGTTGAAAGAACTAAAAGAACAAAGGAATGACCAAGACGGACATGGGTTCCAAGTAATGAAAAAATTCATGATGACTTATGATATAGCAGCAGATACAACCATATATATAGTAGTATGGCAGTACAAGATTGGTGTAGGCAACCCATAATAGTTAGGATAAATAGGCTTGTTTTCTTTTTTTTGATAATTAGGCTTTTCTAAGTTGAGCTAAGTTGAGAATGTTTTGAAATCCTTACTGGGTTCGTTTCTTTGACACTTAAAAGGTTTAACTTGTTTTCTTGATGGATCAATCAAGGGGATCGCTTGTATCTTCATAAAAGACATTTGAGTAAAGTAGTGATGGTTTTTTTAATTAAGATATGTCCTTTTTATTATTGTTGGAAAGGGTATCGTATTAGGAGTGGTTTCTGTTTTGGAAACTAACTCCCCCCACCTCTTACCCATGAATCCTAGTTTCTCTAGGATTGGGTTTTCTAACCCTATTTCTTTTGGAAATGAGTCATATTTAAAAGGATGATATGTGAATAGTTATCTTTTTTATTCGTCTATGTGTTGGGGACTTTTTTGAGCTTCGGAGTTATTTTCCTCAAGGGTTATTAGGGTTGGGCTGTGAAGAGAGGGTGAAAAACACCATTGTAATTTCTCCTTGATTAGTGAAGAAAAATATCCCTGTTTGTTGCCCTGTGGATGAAGGCAATCTTGTCGAACCATATAAATCATCATGTTCATTGTTTCCTATTATTGTTTTTTCTTTTTTCTCTCTTTTATTTATTAATCTTGTTGGTGCAATGCTTCAAACGATTGGTATTAGAGCTAGTTTGATTTAGAGGCCCTTTTCAGATTAGATTAATATTGGCATTCGCGTTGCATGTGTTAGAGATGGAAAATTCAAGTTCTACAAAATTCGAGATTCCAAAATTCAATAGGACCAATTATGCATTGTGAAACTTAAAAATGAATTCAATTTTGGTGAAAGAAGATTATGCAATCACAATTGAAAGTAAGGAAAATAAACATAAATATGTGACTAATGATTCTTTTAATAAAAAGGACCAATTGGCAACGGCCGATTTACTGGATGATTTTGTCTTATTCAATGCGTCAAATCAAATCACAACAAAATGTTTATAGTACAAATTGCATAATTTGTATGAAGAAAAATTTATGTCAAATAGAATTTTTCTTTGTAAACAGCTTTACAACCAAAGGATGAATGATGGATCCTCATTGTAAGAACACCTTAATGAGTTTAATACTCTATTTAGTAGATTGATTGCATTTCATGTAAAAATTGATGATGACGAATATATCTCTCTACTGTATTGTTTAATGTCTGATTCATGTAATGTTTGATTATGAATCTTAGAAACACCAATGACCTCACAATGGAATCAGTCGTTTATATGGTGTTTTTTGAACATTCTTATAGAAAAACAGGTGTACATTCTTCAACTAATGCAATTATGGTAAGAGGAAGATCCATAGACCAAGGAACAAATTCGAAAAAAGATCCAAGTTGATGAAGGGCATAGGAATTTAAGGTGTTGGAATTATCATAAAAAAGGGCCACCAGTAAAAAGATTATAAGTTTCGAAAAGCAAATTAGAAAAAACCCAAATTTTATTTACAAGAGCATAGATCAATTTCTAAGAATTCCAAATAAAATTTAGCATAGGAAAGTGTTTCATCTAAAGATGGTGAGGTGTTGTTTGTTCTTCCATGTAAAATTTACAGAATGAATGGATTTTTTTATTCTGACTCTTCCTTTCATATGACACCATGCAGAGATTGGTTTTATACGCACTAATCATGTGATGAAGGTATTGTTTACATGTGTGATAATAATACATGTAAAATAGTTGGGGATGGAAATCTCAGGATTAATATGTTTGATGGCCTTACACATACTTTTTTTCAAGTGTGAGACGTGTATGAGGTTTATGAAAAAGTCTCTTCTTATTGGAAAAATTTGACCAAATAATTATAAATTTTTAGGAGAAAAAATATCAATTAAAGATTGTTAAAGGACCACTCGTTGTATCAAATGGAGAATTACTGGGCAACTTATAATGGTTGATTAAGGATACTGTGATCAGTGATGTTATTATTGCTAATATTGTTACTGAATCTATCATGACCTAGCATAGGAGTTTGGGCCACATGAGCAAGTGTGAACTTAAGGTGCTCATTGATCATAATTTACTTGGTTTAAAATCTACAAGTTTAGATTTTTGCGAAGATTGTTTATTTGGTAAGCAACACATAGCTAGTTTCCCCTCTTTTATAGCTAAATCTAAGAATGTGTTGGATTTAATACATTCTAATACATGGGAGGCTCTAGTTGCATATCTAGCTAGGAGGTGTGTTAGATTTTGTTTATTTTATTGATGACTTCTTTAGAAAAGTTTGGGAGTATATTTTTAAAAGGAAGAACGATACATTTTCTTGCTTTAAAAAATTTAAGGCTTTAGTTGAAAACCAAAAAAGAAAGAAAATTAAGTGTTTGAGAACCGATAATGAAACTGAGTATACAACAAATGAATTCAAAGATTTTTATAGCGATCACGGTATTGACAAGTAATATACAATTCTTGGTGCTCTGCAACAGAATGACATGGCCAAGTGCATGAACTGTACACTTATGAGCATGTGAGGAGTGTGTTGAGTTCATCTGGGTTACATCAGTGTTTTGGGCAAAAGCCGTTCATACAACTTGTTATTTGGTAAATTGTTGTCCTACCACTATATGTAATTGCACAATTCTTGAAGAGGTTGGTATGAAAAATCTATTAATTACTCATTCTTGTTATTTTTTGTTGTGACATTCATGTATGAGTTCCTAAATAGCAGAGGACTAAGTTGGATGCAAGCTCCAAAAAGTGCATTTTTTCTTGGCTATGCAGATGAAACAAAGGGGTATAGATTGTTGCATTATACTACTTACATGATTATTATTAGCCAGGATGTTATATTTAATGAATGTTCGTTGCAAAAATAAAGATTGTATCCATACTCAAGTATAACGGAGATGATTGCAATGGAGTCTTCATAAAGGCTCTTGAATCAACCAAACATTTTCAAGAATGAGATAATTGATGTTGAAGAACATGATGACATGACAAAAGTTAAAGCTAAAATTGTTTAAGGACAACCCACTAGAGACTAAAAGGCTCCCTCTTAGATCTAAGATTATGTTACAGCTTATGCTTACATTTTTATGAGTGTGGACCTACTTCTTATCAATAAGTGTTTGCATTAGTAGATGTTATCCATGGAAGAGGAGATAGAGGCTTTGTATAAATATAAAACATGGGAATTAACTTAACTACCCAAGGGATGTAAGACTATTGGTTGTAGATTGGTATACAAACTGAAGAAAGATGCTAATGGAAATATCAAAAGAAATAAATCTTGATTAGTGGCAAAATGGTATGCTCAAAAATTAGCTATTGACTTCAACGGAAATTTCTCTCTAGATGTTTATTTTAGCACTTTTCATGTTGTGTTGAGTATGGTTGTTGTGTTTGATTTAGAACTCGAGCAGTTAGATGTTAAAACTAACTTTTTTGCATGAAAAACTTAATGAAAAAATATATATGACTCAATCCGAAAGGCTTTGTTGAGGAAAGTACGAAGAATTTGGTTTGTGAGTTGACTAGTTAAAGTAGGCCTTGAGGTGTTGATATAAGAAAATTTGAGTCCTTAAGTGTGAGCTTGGGATTTCATAAATGTTAAGTTGACCATTATACTTTTCTTCGTGATTGTGGTAATGGTGGGTTCATTATCTTGTTACTCTATGTTAATGTATGTTTGTTGTAGGGACAAACAAAAGTGACATTGCAACATTGAAAGCTCAGTCAGCTAGGGAATTTGGTATGAAGGATTTTGGGGTATTAAATCAAATACTTGGGACGAGAGTACAAGGAGATAGAAAGATTAGGAAAGTCTGGATAACTCAAAAGAGTTATGTTGAAGAATTTTATGTCGCTTCAATATGAAGAATGCCAAACTAGTCAATACTCAATTTCCCATTGGTTGTGTATTGTCTTCCGAACATTCACCTAGCACCGAAGTAGAGAAGGAAGACATGTCTCGAGTATCATATTCATTTATGATAGATAGTCTTCTGTTTGTCATGGTATGCACCAGATCAAATACTCTACAAACAATGGGAGCAGTCAATAAGGATATGAAAAACCCCAGAAGAGATCATTGGACTGCTATGAAGTGGGTCCTTCATTATATGAGGGGTATTTTAGATACTGCTATTTGCAACGGCGGTCAAGACTTGAAATTCGTTGGTTATATGGATGCAGACTTCGGAGGAAATTAAGATAAAAGAAGGTTAACCATTGGTTAGCCAATGATGCAATGGGTTGAATGTCAAGGTTGCAATCTACGATAGCTTTGTCTACAATAGAAGCTAAATACATGGTAGCCACACATTCATGTAAAAAAGAAATTTGGTTAAAAAGAATGGTTGAAGATTTTGGGATCAACTAAAAGAAAATGATTATTCATTATGACAGTCAGAGCGCTTTGCACTCAACAAGAAATCCAGTTTATTATGCTCGGACCAAGCACATTAATGTTCAATATCACTTTATTTGTGATGTTGTGGAAGATGGAAAGGCCTCATTGTAAATGATTTACACTGATGACGATGTAGTTGATATGTTAATGAAGCCTATTGCAAGGAAGAAGTTTGTATGGTGCAAGACATCTCTCGAGCTTGCTGTTACTTAGTGATTGGTAATGTTGGGCAACTATTTGGGAGCATTTTTCTCGTTGGAGGAGAAACTAGCTTCAAGTGAGAGAATGTTGGAAAAGGTGTTGTATTAGAAGTGGTTTCCGTTTTGGAAACCAAGTACCCCCACCGCTTATGTGTGAATCCTAGTTTCTCTAGGATTGAGTTATCTAACCCTATTCCTTTTAGAATGAGCCCAATTTAAAAGGATGATATATGGACAATTATCTTTTTTGTGCGTCTATGTGTTAGGGACTTTTTGAGCTTTGGGGTTATTTTCCTTAAGGGTTCTTAGGGTTGGTTATGAGGAGGGAGTGAAAACACTATTGTATTTTCTTATTGTTTTCCTTGATTAGTGAATAAAAAGATCCCCATCCGTTGCCCCATGGATGTAGGCAATTGTGCATAACTGCGTAAATCATTGTGTTCATTGTTTCTTGCTTATTTCTTCTTTTTCTTTCTTTTATTTATTAATCTTGTTGGTGTAACACTTTCAACAATTGTAGTGAATGAAAGCATCCCCGAGATACTTAGAAATTAATGCTCTTTCTATGTTGTTCTAAAATAATAGTCATTTGGCAATTATGTAGGGAGGTACCTTTTTTTTTTCTTTTCATTCTTCTCGAGTTTTTTTGTCTATTGCAAGATGTTTATTATTCCAACTTCCAACCACAAATCTGAGTACATACATTACTGCATATAACTACTCCCTGCTAACTTCAAATGATACTTATAAGCTTTTTCTCCTATACAACTGTAATTTTGTAGTGTATAATCAGATCCAAGTTTAATGAAATTCGTGGCTTAATAAAAACTTAAGGTTATTCCAGTGGTGGGTGGGGAATGCTAGCTAGCTACATGGAGAGGGTTCTGTTTATGACCTAAAAAATCAACACTACAACAATACAGGTAAATAATTTGCAAACTAAATGCTGATAGATTGGGGTGGACCCCATAACTCATCTGTGTGTCACTATGCAGCCAAGCCAGGAGCTTATGGGTTTGAATGCAACTTACCTTTCAGATTAAAAAAAAATGATCTCATAGGTAAAAACACACTTACTTTTGTCTAAGTAGTGTGTAAACTTAGTTATACCACATTGGATTGTCTCTTGCTTGGATCGATATGTCCAACATCAATCAAGCAATAATTTTTCGTTGGCACATGGTGAAAACAGTGAAAAGATGTTTTTATCATGAGTTTAGGGATACAATTCACTTTTTCTACCACATGTATAAGTGCAAAATTGATGTTGGATACATCTGAGTTGGAGATGATCTAGGCTATGGTTATACACTATACCCTCAAGATGACCAATATTGATGCAAGATGGTTTAGGACTAACCACTTGCGGGCTATGGGTCCACAAAGTGCTTAAGTGGTTCTCCAAACAATATGTGATGAGTCCCCTTGGAATATGAATGAATTAGGCAAATGAAACTCAGACTTAAGATGGCTGGACTGATACAAGAATACTCTAGAAAATGGGCTTAAACTCAAGAGATTAATGTGAAAATGTCCAAGTTAAGAAATATTTGAATAAGGATTAAACATACAAAAACTCAAGTCAATAGGCAGAACTAATGCTTAGCAGGACATAAACTACGAACAGTAGAGTAAAAGGCCCTTGTGATATCAATAAATCAATCATAAGGGCCTAGCAGGAACAGCCTAGAACCCACTTCATTCAAGATGGAGATTAATCATGTTGATAAAAAAACTAGGTAGAAATAAAGTCAAATAGAATCTCTTTAAATATAGTAATCAGCACGAGGATTAAAAGGAATTTAGGGTTTTAATCACTTATATGCTGGAATAGAATCCTATTGAAAAGACTAGAAAACTCCATAGTAGAGGCGATTAGGGCAAGGAATCAACCTAGAAACTCCAAGCAAATTTGAAGTAACAGCCTACGTGTCTTAGGGTTGAAAAGAAACCAAAAAAAAAACTCAATCAATAAATAAATCAAGTGGATATTAGGTCAGAATAAACCTCATTATTAGCCCTACCAAAAAAAAAAACCCCTCATTAGTAGATGTATAAAACCCTTCAGACAGAACCCTGAACCAACCATTTTAGGAAGAGGTGATTGGTCCAAACCTTCAATCCAAAATCTGTTGCAAACATATTCTTGTTAGTTGAACCAAATATGAATCCAGGAATGATGCAACAACATAGTTTTAAGATCACAATCTTGAACGCTTCAATCTCCTTGGTACGAACTTAGGATGCAAGCAACAATAGCAGTAGAGTTAGTACAAATGGAGAACATATCGTATTCAATAATATAGGAAGAAAGAGAAGAAGAAGAAGAAGAAGAGTAGGAGAGGCCCAACCTCAATCCAAGAAGAAAAAGAAGGGGGGGCCCGGGATTTGGTGCACCCCCTTAAGGAATGCCTATAGGGTATGCCCATATGTAGGAACGGACACATGGCATCGAAAGTGAAAATCACCCCCCCAAAAAAAAGGTGTAAATCACTTTTTTGATGTCATGTGTCCGCCCCTACATATGAGAAAACGTTAGGCATTCATTAAGGGGGTGCACCAAATCCGCGCTAGAAGGGGAGACCCAACCTCAACCCGTGAATCCGGGAATAAAACCTAATCACACTCTTTTAAATTCAAATACTATAATTTTATTAAAGAGGGAGGGTTCTTTTATAGATACACGAGCGACATGGATTTTGTCAGCTCCCTTAACGAATGTCCACGGTCCGGGCTTGCATGCCAAAAAAGTGATTTACACTTTTTGGGGATGATTTTCAGTTTTTTGACGCCACGTATCTGATGTTGCATATGCACGGATCATGAACGTTTGTTAATGGGGCAGGCAAAATCCACAAGGATACATGAGTGGATCTTTTTAGAAACCCAAATGTTCTCTCAAATCCTTGACCCCACGACATCCTTTATATTCTTAAGAGAGCTTCTATTGGCACCTCCAAAATTGCTCTCCACACCTCTTTTAATTTTTTCCTTAAAATTTCAATTTATACCCATGTTGAAAATTACCCTCTTAATCCCTTTCTCGACACCCACCATCCTCTCTCTCCGACCGTTAGAATGAACAAGAACCACCCCACTCTGGCAACCCTATCGGTGGCAATGACGGTGACGGCCACCACCTCTTCCCCCTCCTTCCTCTTCCTCTCCCTCTTTCGTTTATTTAGTTTTTTTGTTTTGTTTTTGAACACCTTGTTTGGACCTGCAAGGTTGAACGAGAGGGCCTTTGTTCGGACTAGCAGGGCCGAACAGCAGGTCCAAGGTTCTCTAGTCGGACTAGCAGGGTTAAACAAGAGGGCCTTCGTTCGGCTCTGTAAGGCCGAATCGATCAGAGAGAGAGAGAGAGAGAGAGAGAGAGAGGTGTTTTAGGTAGGGAGAGGGTGTGAAGAGAAAAAGGGTTGAAAGATGGGGGTGTTGAGAGCAATTTTGGAGGTGCTAATAGAAGCTCCATATTTCTACTTAACTCTCATTCAAAAAGGACTTAAATACCCTCCTTTCCAGACTGGCACAGGATGTATTTTTGAATTTGATGTCTTTTATTGATCACCTACTTTTTCAACTGAACACTTTTTTGGATCCTTTCACCCCCAAAACAACACATATTTGTTTATAATTCACCACACACACTACAAGAGCATTTTTATCACAGAACATTTGCTTCGTTTTGGAAAGGAGAATGATTGTCCGTTTTGAGACAGACGTCTAAAGGCATGCCATTGATTGGCATCATGCCTTATTACTAAATAATCCTAACATAATTTTATACCTATTCTATCCTTAGAAGTTGTGTCACTTGAAACACTCCCAAGTATCCTCTATGAGCTTCATTTCAGGGCCAAAACCCAGCCATGCCTTTTTTGGATTGTCTTCACCCCGCCCCCTCCCCCCAACCCAGCCTCCTTGTGATTCAACATCTTCATCAAATATATACCCTTCAGTTGTCTAACTCTGTAAGACTGTAGATAACCTTTTGCAGTGCACTTTCTTGGGCCCATCAATGAGAAATAGGTACAACATCTTATATTTCTCCTAGGAGTGCAATTTTTCTGTGACCAAAAAACATCTGTGACCACCATAGGCTGATACGTGGGGTGCATAGGGTTAAAATTGTCAAAAAGTGTTCAAATAAACAAGGTGGTGCCCAAAAAGAGGCACAAAATTGAAAAACATATCACCTGTGAACCTATGGTGTAGTTGCATAGGGTCACAAACAGAAGCCTCTTGGTCATAGAACATTTGTTTCGTTCTCCTAAACAAACTAATGGAAATTCAAGCAAGGACAACTCAATTTCGAAACCCATTACAAAACAGCCATTACATTAGGGTTCAAAAACAGAGTTTAACTTGTTCAATGCCTTTGGATATGGTTTTAGGAATTAAAGATAGCATGGGGTTAATGTTATGCTTTCATTTTTGTGGGAACATTAAAACTCTTATTAACGAAACCCAGCAGTGGAAACTTTAAGAAAAATGACAATAAGAATAAATAAATAATAGAAATCCATAGTCATAGTCGACTTACAATATTGTAACTTAGTTGCCATGCATGGCTTGGATTCGCGTTCATCGTTGCTTACCAAGACTCACGGCTAGACACCAAGCTTTACCAGAAAAGAAAAAGAAGAAGAAAAAATAACGATAAAGAAGAAGAAGAAAAAGATTGAGACATGAAAGGATGTGTTTTTCTAGGATGCTTAAGATGAGGTTTCATCGTCATTATAAAACCACATTAAAAAAAAAAGTTATATTCTAATGTCTTCGATCCTGAGGATAGTTGTATTGAGTTTTTGTTTTATAAAAATGGGTTAGAATTGTGTTTTGATTAGAACAAAAGATTTATATTAAAAGATTTTTTTTATGAAAGATTTGGCTTTCAATATTTTGCATCTTTGTTGAGTTTGAGGTGCATATTTTTGGGTAGATTTTTTTTTTCTTTTTCTTCTTTTAGAGGTACTTTTTTAATTAAATTTTTTGTTATAATTAATGTTAAAGTGAGTAGCAGATAATTAAAAAAAAAAGGATTTATGGTTTCCAATAATATTTAAAAAAGATTATATTGAATTTTTAAATATTGAAGATTATTTTTCTTATACACCACACCACGTCTCTAACTACATTGCCTGTGCAAATTTGCACATGTTCAATATAAAATATGTTATATTGAAATAAATTTGAATGAATAACAAATACAAGGGCCAAAACAGGTTTTAAATAGAAATTACGTAGTGATCCAATGATGCAGCGGAATAGCAAGGAGAAGAGCACGTCGTCTCCTTTGTTTGGGAAAACCCTAAACTTCACCAAGGAAGAGAAATTCGTACTAAAACTTTTATTAATGA
>JAOXJP010008318.1:0-17949 GCA_025762735.1 Platanus orientalis | reverse complement strand
CCCCCCCCCCCCCAGCCTTAAAAACCCTACTCTCATATTTTATTTTTCAATGAAGAACATTGAGAAAACAAAAGTGGCTGATGGTTGTACAAAAAAATCCAGAGATTGGAGTCTAAAAATCCCATCTTAGATCATATCAACCTTGGTGAGATGCCAAGAACTAACTTCTAGTGTTGTGCTACAGTAGCGTGAACAGTGCTGCTACAGTAGCGTGAACAGTGCTGCTACAGTAATGTGAACACTGCCTGTGATTGTTTCTTGTACTGAATGCCTTTCTTGTTATTCCAGATCCAGGTCCAGGTAATTTTCTGCCCGCATGCTTCTATTTCTTCAATCTTTATGTTACCAATGGTGGAACATGAATTAAGGGTTGGTGTTATTGGTGATTCCATAATATTTAATTGTTCTCTTGTTATCTAATGAATGAATCCCATTATTTAGCTGCTGGAAAATTTTCTGTACCTACTTCTATATCCGTTTTGAGGTTCCCATTGCAATTTTTATGAAATTGGCCACTCTAGCACATGTTGTTTTGTTCTTCTTGGTAGGGGTTTTCTTCCTCCTGTCTTTTGGTCTCATAACAGTCCCAAAACACCCATTCATAGCCTGTTTACTACCCTTAACACTTGCTAGATGCGTGTGCTCCCCACCCATTTAGTGTCTTATTGATTTAGATCTGTTGGAATCTCTTAATTTCAGTCCTTAGGTATGCTTAATCTTTTGGTTTGTTAAAACCTCTTATCCTATCAGTGTTCATATACTGTTTCCTAATTGGAAAAGGGACTCATGTTGGATTTTGAACTTACACGTGAATCCGATTAGAAGGATAATATTTAGCTGGCCTAAATTCATCTAGGATAATTCTTATAAGTTTTAGAACTGTTGGTTGTAAAGTTTAATCTTCACTTAATTCCCTCAAATGTGATTTAGGAATCCTGGTTATGCTGACTATTATTTTGTGTAATCCTATGTGAGCTCTTCAATTTTAATGCTTGCATGTAGTCTGGCATCAAGATTTTATTGCAGCCTACACGTGGGGCCCATTATCAATAGAAAATAGCTCATTCTTTGGACTGATCCTGCATTAGAATTTTTGTGTTGAAACCCATGGATGGGTGCTCTTCAAAACTGGAGAACGGTTATGTAATACCCCACATATGCTTTTGGTAATTTCTAGAGGTATAAACGTACCATTAATTTTCAATTAATGATTCACCATGTGAATGCAAGTTAGTGGACCAATTTTAGTTCATTTGGACTAAATTATGTCGTGGAAAATAATAAGAAAAGAAGGAAGGCAATTGGACTTGATTTGGAATCCCAAAAGTCCAAAATCTCATTAATTTTCCTGTCATGATTGATCCCCAACTCAATGATCGATCATGACTATGATCGAACCTCAAGTCCATGATCAATCATCAATTCCAATCACAAGCCTCGGGTCCCTCCTAGAAGAAAATCCAGTGCTTCATGATCGAAGCCCATGATCGATCATAGGTTTTGGGTCCCTTTCAGAAGATTTCAGTAGCGCATGATCGAAGCCCATGATTGATCACCACCATTATCGATCCCCAAGTCAATGATCAATCATAGCCATGATCGATCACCAAAGCCATGATCTATCATGTCTGGGAAAATCTGAAATTTTGGGAATTGTGTCAGCATGTGAGTTTGCTTCCAAACTCATGTGGGTCCACTTGTGACGAGAGAAAACCTTAAATTAGCCCCATTTAGATCTAAAAACACAAGAAAAGAGAAAAGTGGATAAGAGAGAAGAGTTTTGGGAAAAAAGGGGAAAGAAAGCCCCAAATTGGTAAAGGTAAGCCATAGAACCCAAAACCCTTTAGAAATCTTCTTAGTTACGAAGTTTTCTTCTAGTTTTCATGAGATTTTATTGTTATTGGTGTTCTACACCACTAATATTGCGGAGAAAGAGTTGTGGGAAGATTACTTGAAGAGGAAACTCAAGGGAAAAGGGATTTTACAAAAGATCTTGTAGATCCAAGAAGAAAATAGCTAGAATAAGTGATTATATAGGATATGCATTTGTTTTCTCCTAGGTTCTTAGAAATCTATGCTCTAATCTATGATTCAAGCCTCCTTGAAGGTTTTTGGTTTTAAAATGTTTAGATCTACACCATGTTTGATCTCTATTTTCCATTGATTTGAAATCTATGAGTTATCACTCGAGTCCTATGGTTTAACCAAGATTTCCCTCATGGTTGTTAGATTTGAACTTTAAATGTTCTCAAAGGGATTTGTAAATCAGTTTTAGAGATTCTTACTTGATAATTGAGGCATTCTTTTCATTGTACATGTTTCCATACTTGCTTGTAGAGATGAATATTTGCTAAACTCCTACTATATGATGTGCCTTAGTGATGGGTCAAGCAATCTATGTTTTTCATGCATCTTGATATGTCATATGTTTTGCATCGATTAGCAATTGTTCTATAGTTTCAAACCATGGAATTATGCATGCACGTATCTTCCTAACATGCAAGCTTATGAATGGCATTTCATTATATGATTTAAATTTGAATTGGATATGCGTGTAAATATATTTTGACAGTGTCCCTACCCTTGGGGAAACAATGCAATGGAGTATCCCTACCCCCCCCCCCCTTTGGGGAAATAATGCAATGGAGTGTCCCTACCTTTGGGGAAAGTAATACAATGGAGTGTCCCTACCCTTGGGGAAATAATTCATTGGAGTGTCCCTACCCTTGGGGAAAGTAATACAATGGAGTGTCCCTACCCTTGGGGAAATAATTCATTGGAGTGTCCCTACCCTTGGGGAAATAATGCAATGGAGTGTCCCTACCCCTGGGGGAAATAATACAATGGATCATACCTACATACATGTTTGGAAAAGAAGAGGTTAATGAACCGACCGATTGTGTTTTGTTTTGAAAAGCAATCCATACATGCTCTGTTTTGAACCTATGCATTTGAATAGTGAAATGCATAGGTTTTGTTAAACTCCGAATCACACATGCATTGTTTTGTAATCATGTGGATTGTACTTTCATTAGTGAATGACCATTGTCATGTAAACTATTTTGTACCGATGCATGCACGTCTACACATTATTTGATATCTTGCATAATCGTGCTCAGCTTGACCCTATCCCTTGTGTATTTTGTATGATTACTTACGAGCCTGTCCAGCTCACCCAATTGACAACATTTTTCAGATTGAAGCTTCTAGTGGAGGTATGAATGGAAGAGGAAAAGAAGAATTTATTAGCTTTATCTGTGTAGATGTCTAGAGATGAACATCTTTAATTTGTTATCTGAGATTGTGTAGAGAAACCATTTCAGGGGTGGTTTTATGGAATGTCTGGATTCCAAATTGAGCAACTTTCTTATGAGAAGAAATATTTATGGGATAGCAGGTATACGTTTTATTCCGCTGCAAAGTAGTTAGATGCTCATGTTAAAAATCCCGTTGCGATTCTGTGATTAATGATCTTAGATTCCACTGCTAATAAGTGATTGTGATGTCATTGTTCTGCTGCGTATTCTTATGAAAAAGGGCTTAAGAAGTTGAAGAAAATCAATTACAGAAGAAGAAATGTCAAAGTCATAATCTGGATCCGGTTCAGAATGTGCGAGAGCTGGGTCTAGGTTCGGGTTGTGACAGGTTCTCCCTAGTTGAGAGACTCCTAGGGTTTACTCAAGCTTGGTGAGAAGCCAAGAACACTTGTTTTTGTGGTGAGATGCTGCTGGAACTGGTAATCTTCATCTTTCTTATTCTCCCTCTCTTTATTCTTCTTGTTTCATGTTGATTGCTGTTTAAAGGACCTAAATCTTGAAGTTTCTTAAAACCTTCTTTGGATTCTTAAATTTTTTCCAAGAAACCCTGATAGTACCCATCCCTAAACCCTCTTTTGGATCAGATTTGAAGGCTAATCAACCTAAAACCCCTCTGCAGAATTTCTATAGCTTTCCTAATACTTGTGGCAACCCTATGCTTATTCAGAATTGACGCTGATCGATTAAAAAAGAAACCCCACCCTGCAAAGATCTCATCTTCAGAATTTCTGAGGTTTGTTAGCCTGTGGCTGTCCCTGGATTAGTCCAAGACCAGTCCCTGATTTTCTAAACAAAAACCCATACTTTTACTCCTTGTGGCAGCCCCTGGACAAAACTCAGGACTGTTACAGCCTTCTCATCTAATCAGGCCTCCTTGAATCCTTTGAAGTCCCTGCAAAAACCCTGTTTAGGCCCTGAATCTTGCAACCTTATTCTATAGAATCCCCAAGCTGTTTACACCTAAACCCTGTGCTTGTGTTGCCTCTGCAGAACTATAATTTCAGTTTTTATTCATCCTTATATTCCTTACTATAGACAAATAAAAGACCTTTCTGTTCACCTACTACAGGCCTAATTCCTGTAGACATTCTTTGTAGTCCTTTGAAGCATTGGAACCTTAATGCTTTCTTCAGGAGACTTATGCCCTAACCTCCAACTTTCACTCTTCTGGACTCAATCAAATATCAGTACCTGTTTACCCTACTCCTGCAGAATCTTTACTCCACAGAAATCTCTGATGCGAGTACACTAATCAACCCAAAGGAACTTCAGACTTCATTGTATAAGACTATACCCTTTTCAGTCCAGAAAAGTCCATTGATAACCCAGGTCTGCAGACCTTTGTTTGACAGTCCCAGAATTTATCTGTCATAAACCCTGCAGATTAGCCACTTCATACCCACGAATCCTTCTGACCTGTTTATAGCAGAACTTGTTGAACCCAAATCTGCAGACAACATCAAGGCCTTTCTTTCTATTGCTAAAACATCAAATCCTTGCTGTTTTGACTTTTGAGTACTGCTGATCACCCCTTGAAGCTCGAAGCTTGGTGTATTCCATACACATACTAGCCTATCTGCAGCATATATACCTGTGCTTAAAGTTCTTTCTTTGGACTTGATTTGACTCTTAATTCTAAGATTGGCTCTAACTGGAGAACTGCTCGAAAGACCTTGCTGAAACCTATCCTAGATCCTTTGTGGTCCCATAACCTGCAGGTTACAATCATCTCTAGGCTGTCCTGCATCACTTTGAGCTAAGAGATTCTTGACTTTTGTTTCCAACTGAGTTCTTCCACTATAACTGGCTTCTTGTACTCCTTTTTGGCCTCCAAATGGGCTACTTTGTCTTCCATCGAGGGAGGAGAGACCTCTTCTTTTTTATTCAGATCCTTGATCTTTTGGAGTTAGTTGGCCTTTTTTAATTCCATCCTCCTGAATACATCTCTATTCCATTTTCTGATTGCTACTTTTAGAGTTTTAAACTTACATGGGATGCTTGTAAACAAAAATAACCACATTACCTCAAAGTGAAAAGTGATGGAGTCTATCCTGGAATCTCCACTTCAAAGAATTAGAGCATGGTCAGACACTAATTTTAGTAATTGTCTTCCCACTCCCCAAACTCTAAAAATTGATCCAAATTGCACATTGCTGGGACCTCTTGGTGATTGGACCATGTAAGTACGGCTCCTTGGAGGGGCAAATCCATCAGTCAATGGCAATTGACAAACCTTGATAAATCCCTCATATAAGAGGAGATGCAGTCATACCCTTTTTTCGAAGAGAATCGCATGACCTTAAAGTCTCCTCTGATGCACCATAGCAGAGACCAGCTTCGGTAAGCCTGCTTTAATTCCTTCTATTGAGATCATTATTAGTGGGAGTTGGAGACTTAATACAGTTTCACCAAACTGGGTCAATTTTAGGACCTCCTCATATCATGAGTGCTAGCTCCGCCAACTATGATTTTCATCCAACAATGTTCCAAGGGGCGATAACCTTAGCAATGGTGAGTGGTAAAGAGAATGGTAAACTGTATGTGGCAATCAAACTATACTTTCGAGATTGAGTTTGAGTTCCCAAATGGTGAGGGAAAGATAACTATTACTGAGAGAGGCAAAAGAAAACCTAGATCTTTTTCATTCTCCCCTTAGAAAGATGAGCAGATTTGTCGCTCTTTTCGTAAGGCTCGTTCTATATATCGTAAAGAAAATCTCAACGAGACTATCAGGTAGAATAATGGAACAGTGTTTCTATCTCGGAGTTTTAACTATTGGGGCTGGTATGTTTGAATCTCTGAATGGTCCCACTTGGAGAGAAACCAATTCAGTATCATCCCTGGAGAGGATGTCCTGGGGTGGGATAACTTGGCCAACGTCCTTGCTCAAATGGGGAACTAGAACAAAAATGTTCCGCTTGGAAATGATATACCTACACTCTCTTCTGAGGAGGGATTGCATAGTTCACACCAATCATGCAAAGTGGATTCAAATTGGGAATGGGTGTTTTGCTGTGACATGTGGGGTATAAGCTGGGTATCTCAGTTTTTTCTCCCAGTCGCACGAACCTTTTAAGGTTTTTCCCTTGGCAAATCCTAGCAATCAAGCACTCGTTTTTGCAGCTTTGATCCAGGAAGTGACGAGTATCATTAATTGGGGCTTTGTCAAGATTGACCATGGTGTGATGATGCTCCATCGGTGGACACCATAAAATTGCATTGATTACTCTGGAGGCTATTCGTGGGTGCGGTTGGGTGAAAGTTTGCAGTGTTCCAGCTCATGGCTGGTTGACTGAGATTTTCCAAAAGCTTGGACGGCTTTGTGGTGGTTTAATGTTGGTTGATGATTGAACCAGGAACCTCCCAAGTTCCGTCGGCAGCAAGATTGAAGGTCAACTGAACGGATATCTCTAAAATACCCAGGACAGCAAGGTAAGAATGTCATCGCTGTTTTTGAAGTGGAGAATGCAGTAATGGGTTTTTCGTAGTCCGACAGTTATTTGGAGAAGGGTTCTCCATCGAAATCTCCCTGTAAACCAGCTGCTAACATAATCTAGAACATCAAATCCTATGAATCTTTGTTCGAACCTTAAGTCAGCTTCAGCTAACCTAAACCAAACCTATAGGGTCCATAACCTATGCCACTGTTGATCTAATCCTTCGCTACAACATTTACAGCAAAGCATTTTTATGCAAAATAAGCTGTGGGTCAGCGAGAAATGTGATACGTCTCACCAAGACTGACCACCACAATAGGCTTTTAGCTTTAAAACGCATTCATCTGTGGGATCAAATATATATGAGAATGCGATCAATAACCAGTCATAGCATTATTCACCAAAAGTGGGACAGTGCTCCTTTACAATATTCTCTATTAATTTACCAATCAACATCTATAGGCTTACTCATGACTCAAAGCATCAAATGATTACAACATCATCTTAATAGGATGATTGAAGCAGCTGACAACCTGATACAATGGTGCATAAACACACACAAACATAATTATTGGATAACATATGAATGCTTTGATAAAGGAGAGTAGAAAGGTGTAACATGCACCACAAAATATGGGTGCAAAAGAAGCTACAAACTAAGAGGAAGTGATGAAGGATATGTCTTGGGAAGAGAAATAAAGCATAGAAAAAGGATAAAGAAGAGGGAAGAAGAGAGAAGATAAGAGAGAGAAAGAAGATAGAATGTTCACCTCATGTGAGGGGTTGGGAGGAAACTTGGGATACCCACCCACTTCAACACGTGTTTTTTTTTAGATATTCATCTTCAACTGTTTTTCGTTGATCTAATATGGCCTTTAAATAGACATTACATGGAGAATAGAATAAAATAAAATCCTAGATTCTAGATCTTCTAAAAAAATAAACTTGCCAAATAAAAAGGACTTAAAAAAAAAGAAAAAAAAATCTTGGTTTGCACAATATTTGGCTTGTTGGCCAAGTTATTGAGCCTCACAAGATTTCAAATGATCTCCTAAAATATTCTCCACAAAACTTCCTAAAATCCTAAACTTGCCAGCCAAGTTTTCTAAAAATTAAAAATACACAAACTTAAGACTTACTTAAAAACACTATTCCCGTTTTTAGTGACCACCCCTTAGTAATTTGGTCATAACTTTCTCAAATCACCTCGGATTTACGCAATCTTGGTCTCATTAGAAAAATAACTGAATAACCTATCTAATAATAGTAAAATCAAGCTAAAAAGTTAAGTTTTGGTCATAGAAAAATTGGAACCAAAATGAAAAACGGGATTACAAGTAAAAGACCAAAAAAACTAAACTAACCATGACACTATTAGCCTTATTACAAAAATAACCACCCCTTACAAAATTTGAATTGATCCCACATTATACGTAAATTTAAATCGTGTCCTCTTATGTGAGGGTACATACATAAGTATTGCTTGATTGCCCGCATCACCATCCTTCTAAGCATACCTGATAAGTGATACCCGGAAGAAACTGTTCTAAATTCCTATTATATGCACACAGAAAGTTCTAAGCATACATGATTAAGTGGTACCCGAAAGAAACCATTCTAAATTCATATTATATGCAACCAGAAAGTCTTTCAAGCCAAGTTTGGATTGCATAAACAAGGTTTTTAGATTTGTATGTGATGGACTTTGTAGACTGCTTCCATTGAAAATCTTGTTTTAACTGATTCCTTTGTTGTGAAAAAAAAAAAAAGAGTTTTAAGTTATAGAAATTGAGGATGGGCGGAAAACCTTAAATACCCTGAAAACCTTCTTTTTCTAGTTAATAGATCCCAAATAACTTAAATTAAGCGAGCTTCTTTATTTTAAATACAAAATAAAAAATTGTACAGTTCAAATAGTATATAAAATATTAAAGGAGGTGTCCATGAATACCATTGAATATTCAATAAAAATATAATGAATACAATGGAAGTGATGGGTTTTATACCAATGTCGAGTCCTACAATTCATATTGGAGTTGTTGTGATTCAGGTTTGCAACTTGGTTCATTTTTTACCATGATTAGTAGGTTTTTGAAACATTATGATACAATACTAAATTTCAATAAATATTGATCCATAAGTGGTTATTTACAAAGCTAGAATGCAGTGCTAGCATTCAGAAAAAACCATGCTGAATTGATTCAAGCATAGCCCCTGCCTTCCAATTTTCTGATATCTTTTTTTTTACAAGAAAAATAATTTTATTAATAGCGAAAATTAAAAGGGAGGGAATAAGGCATCCTGTACACAACAACTCAACACACTAAGGGAGAAACAAGGCTAACCCAACCCAGTAGCTGCTTTTCAATCCTTCAACATCCCTATGTTCATTATTACACTCCTTACACCTCTTAGCCCAATATCATCCATCCACCTCTTCTTTAATGTTTTCAATATTAATACTTTAGGTTTCTTAGGAAATTGTCATTCTGGTAAATTGTGTTAGGAATTAATATAAGTTTAGGAACTATGAAACCACATGGGAAAAGATAGTCCAAAAGTGTAAAATTGTCATGTTGTTTTAATGCTCTTTCAACTTTGGGTGGCTTTCCCATGATCATCTTGTAATTCCTATAAATTGAAGCTATGTAATGCTGCTCTGAACCAATATTCTTAACCTGCTGCTCTAGTGGGACTATGGCTTCCCAACTGTGCCTTTTCCTCACTGCTTGCTGCTCTGGCTACCTTATGGTTTTTTCCGGTTAATGCTCTGGTTGAATTAGTTTGGACAGAATTTCAGTTGAGATCTTCTCATTTCTATCAAGTGTTAGACTTGATGAATCCGACTCAAACTCAAAACCCTGAAAAATTTGAACAAGGAAAGAGAGATGAAGATGAAGCACATGTTTTGGTGGGAGAGACTCAACCAACCCACAAAATGTTTCAAGAGAAATCCATAAAAGTGTAGAACAATTTTCATTAATTTCAATTTCTTCACAAGTTGGATTGACAATTTCAAAGAAAAAGCCCTATTTATAGCCCAATGTCCTAGTTTATCCAAATTTAGAAACTTCCCTAAATCTTGGTAATAGAATATATCTACTTCTTATAAAACTTGATATTCTAGAATCCTATTAAAATAAAACACTGAAACTAAATTTAAATAAATTTAAATAAAAAATATTTACTTAACTAATCTTGTGGTCCCCACCACCTTAGTCATCCAATACGTGTCTTGCATTAGTCACCCCAGGTGGGAGAAAAGAAGATGCCTAATGTTTTCACCGGCCGGTGAATAACCGGTGAAGAATGAAAGGTAAGCAAGTAGAGAGGCGTTATCGCTCGATTGAATGGAAGAACTTTGAATTGTAGGTAGGAGATGTTGAGCTTGTGGTCATTGAAAGGGGCCATGGCAGGGTTGCAAAGGCTTGTATCCCACTTGGTGTGGTGGAAAACTTCCTTTCTTTCATTGATAAGGTAGTAGAACAGAATTCAGATAGCCTAAAGGCAACCCTACGGGGTAATGGGAGATCCATTTTTGTGGCCACAGGTTCGAATGAGAGGGAAATATTTACGAATCACTGAATGGAGGGCTAAGGAGGCAAATAGAGTTGTGTTCTTTTCTGCAAGTAAAAACTCTATGGTTGGATTTGTCTTAGTGACATTCTCAGACAAATGGGGTGGTCGCCCCCCCTATTAAGGTTAAAGCCTTGGAAACTTCATGCAATGTAGAAACCCATCACAACTGACATGGGTTAAAGACAACAGGGGCGGTGCTGAGGGTAGATTTGTGGTGGTGGATGTGTGGGGTGTGGTAGTTCCTTGGGAGGCAGTTGTGGTCGCCATTACTAATGCGTTCAGGAAAGGGCAAAGGACTTACTTCGAGGTGAAACCGTTGGGTTATCTGATAAATAGAGCCTTTGTCGTGACAAAATCTAGTGAGGAATATAGGTTAATCCTTCAAACCAAAGTAGTTTGCGTGGGAAAAGGAGTATTGTGCTTCCAACCATGGTCTTCGTTGATCACTAAGTTAGTGCCAACGGGGTTTACCCTCAACAACATGGAGCCATGACTTCTCCCAACGGATTAGGGATTACTTCGGATGTTTAGTGGCGGTAGATTTGGAGACTAAATCCAGGAGCGTTCTCTCATATGCGAGGATCAAAGTAGAAGTGGAATTACTAAATTGTATCCCTCGTCATATGGTTCTATCCATCAAAGATGAGGATTTTGATCTTCTACTAGAAGTTGAAATGGGTTACGGGATTGATGGAGTTCTACCGGTCGCTGGAATGGAAGCAAAACTAGGTCAAATGGCTGAGGTTAGTGGTAATAAAGGAGGACTGTTGGATCTTGATATTTTTCCACAACCGTTAGATGCAAAAGGAATTAGGGTTACCTTGTCAGTGGATGGTGTTACAAAAGAGGAGCGCATGCATCACAAAGGCAAATGTGTGCTAGACATGTTTACCCATCAGATTATAGCTGGAGACAGTTTTGGGCACGTGGCATCATCATTTGAGCCCTCAACATCCAATGGCCTAAAACAATCCCTATCCACCCACGAGTTGTCATGGGTTTGGAAACCGATAAAACGTGGGCCGAAAGTTCAGGGCCTGGGTTTGGGTCCTAATAAAGTTTTGGGCAATATCCAGATGGGCCCTGTTACATCACTACAGAGAATGGGCCCTATCGAGAAAACCCTCTCAAATATGGGCCCGACGACAAGTGGGCCTGTGAACAAGTCTCTGGAAACCTCTATGGATGGTTTGAATGACTTTTCTACCTCTGCAGGGACCATAGCCGAAAATGAGAATCTAGGCACACTGGAAATTCCCATTGACGAAAATGTTGATCAGAGGATTATATATAAGTTGATTGATGAGGTGTTTGAAGGAACTTGGTTTGCAGCTTTGATAAAAGCGAAGGAGAAGAGAGTTTCGGCTGATTGTGGAGATGATTGACTCAGGTGGAGATAAGGGCAAGGATGACGGTTCATGAAATTCGTATGGGGAGGAATTTGTTTGTGCTAATTCAGGAGATTTGAGCTGTGCATCAAACTTTCCTGAAATATCTCCGACGACTCCTAAGATTGTGGTTGGATCCGGCGACTCAAACTTCACTCCGACCATTTTTCCAAATGATGTATTGCACGTTATACATTCATTGTCGACTGTGAATTTTGAGAATGGTGTACAATCAGCTCGGCCCTCTAGGAATGGGGGTTTACCTTGGAGGCAAGGAGGCAAATGATGTGGGATCTATAGCCAGGAAGGGGTTTGTTGAAAATAGTGGTTTTGCACCATCTTTCGCGGAAGCTCTGGTGGATGAATACGAGACTGAGGACGAAACAGAGCAGGTGGACGTGGTTATGCCCCAAGAATTCTTTATGCCTAATCATGAACATAGGTTGGCTACCAATAAGGATTCACGTAACGACACAAATTCGATATCATCACTGAATTCTGTAAGAGTGGCTATTGAAGAAGTTGAAAGAGAGGGATCTCTAGTGGAACTCCGGTCATTGATCATAAGCCACTTCTTTCTCAGGTGCTCCTAACGCTATTGCTAATTCTATTTCAGTTTCTTTAATCTATTCTTCTTGTTCACGTTTGCCTGTTACTAATGTGTCTGAATCCCTTGCTGATTCTAATTGTCATCTTTGTTATGGGACTAACCATATTTTTGATGAGATTGTGGAATGCCATAATGAGGGTATATTGGTGAAGGGGGCCAATGAGGGTGGGGTTATGGATGTGTCGGATGGGGAGAAAGGGGTGCCGTCTTATTATTTTAGGTATCAACAAGCCAAAAAAAATGTTGACATAATGATGGAAGGACTTGGGCTCTTGGTTCATAATAGGGAGGGTATGGAGGTGAAGTTGTTTGATTATTTACTTGAGGAGGATGAAGCTTTTAAACCCTTCATGAAAAAGAATGTGAAAGTGTCGAGAGAACTTCGGAATCTGAAATGGGAGATGAAAGACAAAGAAAATATGGATAGCAATAGGGGGCTTAAGGGGTTCAACCGGGGGAAGAATTGTGTTTCTCCATGAAGCTCATTTCCTAGAATGTTCGTGGATTGGGCGGAGTAAAGAAGAGGAGATTAGTGCAGGAGTGTATATCAAAATACAATCTGTACTTATATTACAAGAAACAATGAAAGAAGACATGAATGTGCAACTTGTAAAAAGTTCCGTGGGGCTTAAATTGTCAGAAGGGTGTGCTCTTCCTGCCGTTGGAACGTCGGGGGGGGGGATTCTTATTAATTGGGATCCTATTGAAGTTAGAAAAGTTGATGAATGGATGCGAAATTATTCGGTCTCGATAAAGGTTGTGGAACTATCATCAAGGTTTGAGTGGGTGTTGACAGGAGTATACGGGCCTTGTAGGCCTCTACCTTCGATTTGAGTTTTGGAATGAATTAATGTGTTTTCTCAAGGCCGAGGAGTCCCAAGTTAGAAACTTGAAGAGTATTTTAAGTATCTTTGAAATAATTTATGGGCTAAAAATCAATTTATCAAAATTTTCATTAACCAAAATTGAAGTGATAGAGGGAAATCTAAACTCTTATGCTTGGACTCTTGGATGCACAATTGGTGAGTGACCTTTAAAGTACTTAGGTCTTCCATTGGGAGGGGTTTCCCGGTCCCTAACTTTTTGGGATCTTGTTATAGAAAGAATTCAAAACAAATTGGCTTGTTGGAAAATGTCATATATATCTTTGGGATCTTTGGGGGGGGGGGATCACTTTAATCAAAGCGGCATTATCGAACTTACTGGTGTACTATATGTCTTTATTCAAAATGCTTGCGAAAATCATTCATCAAGTGGAGAAATGTCAATGGGATTTTCTATGGGAAAGAAGCAATGAGAAGAAGGATCACTTGGTCAAATGGAACATTGTATGTCTACCTAAAACTAAAGGGGGTTTGGTATTGGTAGAATTAGATAAAGAAATTAGCTATTGTTGGGAAAATGGTTATGGAGGTTTTCTATGGAAAGAGATACCCCATGGCATTCCACAATATCACAAATATGGGGTGCACCCTAACGGGTGGGATTATGCCTCCCATCCCACTCATCTGTGGCCTCTTCTTTGGAAAAACATAAGCCAATTATACCTTTTTTTTATCCATATGTCTGGTTTGTACTTGGCAATGACAATTCCATTAAGTTTTGGAAGGACACTTGGTGGGGGGATACAAATTTTGCTTCTTTGTATCCCCCGTTATTTTGTATATCTTCCAAAAAAGATGTCGTGGTGATTGAAATTCTTTCAAATTCACCAAATGACCTTTCTTGGAACCTATTATTCTCAAGAGGGCTATATGATTGGGAGGCTCAAGCGGTCAACTCCTTCGTGGATTCTCTCCATGAGGTTTTTCTTGTGAGGTTAGCCATAGACAAAAGGATTTGGATCTTTAAGTCATCTGAAATCCTCTAAATCCTTCTTTCGTGCCTTATCCAACTCACCTTTCTGCATCGTATGGTTTAGAAACCAGCGGTTCCACCTAGGGTGAAAACTTTCTCATGGACTGCAGCATTGCACCGTATCAATACTATGAATATGTTTCAAAAAGGAAGACTTTTCATGCAATTATCTCCTCATTGGTGTTCGCTATACAAGGAGGGAGAATCGGTCCACCACATTTTCCTACATTGCTCTTTCACATATGAAGTATGGGCCTATTTTATATCTCGCATGGGTTTTAATTAGGTAATGCCGGGGGAAGTATCCGAATTATTCTCCTCTTGATGGAGCTATGGGGCCAATGATAGAAGCAAGCAGTTTGTGGAGGATATTTTGCATGCTATTATATGGAGAGTATGGTGGGAAATGAACAATATACAAGTCCAGAAGCAGTGACTAGGTGATTGAAGCTATCCTTAGGGAGGTGGGAAGTTGGTTACTAGCTAATTTGGAATTTAAAGGGGTATCCTTGTCTAATTTTGTACGAGATTGGAGGACAGTCATCTCATGCTCTTCCTTTTTCACTCAAAACCATGTGGTTCTTGAGTGGAAGCCTCCTCCAAATGGTAATTTGAAGCTTAACTTTGACGGGGCATCTAAAGGTAATCTCGGACCAGCGGGGTTTGGTTGTGTACTACGTGACCATAGTGGCATTATTTGTAAAGTTGTGTGTGGCCCACTAAATGTCTATAACGCCATTAGGGTTGAAACAATGAGCTTGTGGTTTGGCCTAAGAGAATTGAGAAAAATGGGCATATTGGGTTGCTTCATTGAAGGTGATTCGGATCTTGTTATTGGATGGGGTTAGGGGAAGGAATGCAAAGTATGGAGGATGTGGGACTTGATTTATGAAGTAAAAGAACTGCAAGCTGAACTAGGGTGTTCTTATGCGCACATCCCTCGGGAACAAAATTCAATGGCTGATAGTTTAGCGTATTGGAGAGTTGGGCAGAGTGAAAATTTTAATGGCATCGATATCCCATTTTAGTATGTAGGGCTCCCATTATTGTTGTGTCACTATGTCTCTTTTCATTTCAATAAAGATTGTTTAATTATCGAAAAAAATATGCTGCCGTATGTTCTTGAGTGCCTTAATCCGAACTGGGTTGATCAGGTAATCACATACACCATGTGCGACACCCTTCATAAAAATGTCATTTCCATCATCTATTGACATCATGATAACAGGAAGATCCATCTCCAACTCAATGTACTCAAGGAGCTTAAAACCATCCATATTAGGCATATTAACATCATTAAGAACAATACCAAAGCTGGTCTTGCTCTCTTGAACCATAAACAATGCAACCTCCTCTACCTTTTCTTCATCATATTTAATAGGAGACAAGCTCTTCTTCCCATTAAAATCTACTAGCAAGCCCTCGTGCTGATCACATATATCTTCATCGTAGACAGGATTGTCATAAATTGGTAAAGATAAAATACTTTTACCTGAATCCCTCGATTCCCAAAATAGAGAATCAAAATCCATTTTAAACAGCTCTCTGCATGGAGCATGTGTATAAAATGGTGTTTTGAAAACCTCGTTCTCATTTTTCTGGAGTTCGGCCTTTGAGTAGTGTGATGCACTACATAAGGTCTTCAATCTGTCTCCTTAATTGCACTAGTTCTTCTTGTGAGCAAGACACCATGGCTCTAATACCAATTGAAGCTGTCTTGAACTCAAAACCCTGAAAAATCTGAACAAATAAAGAGAGATGAAGATGAAACACACGTTTTGATGGGAGAGACTCAACCAACCCCAAAACTTTCCAAGAGAAATCCAAAAAATTGTAGAACAATTTTCTTTAATTTCAATTTCTTCAAAATTGGATTGACAATTACAATGAAAAAGTCCTATTTATAGCCCAATGTCCTTGCTTATCCAAATATAGAAACTTCCGTAAATCTTGGTAATTGAATATATCTACTTCTAATAAAACTTGATATTTTAGAATCCTATTAGAATAAAACACTGAAACAAAATCTAAATAAAACTTATTTAGTAAACTAATCTAGTGGTCCCCGCCATCCTTAGTCATCCAATACGTGGTCTGCATCACTTAGCTATGTGAGTGATTCCTTGGTTAGAAACGTGTGGATTCTGTCTCCAGACTAAGAGCTATTCTAATCTTAGTCGGTGGAATGATTCCCAACATATTTCATTTCTCTTTGCAGCCTTTTTTGTTGCTCCACTTCCATTTCCTTGTATTTATAGGTGGAGTGGAGCCTCTTTCTCACTCCACACACACAACACATCCTTGAAATAGCATAAATGCATAATTTAGGGTTTTCTCATCTTCAATTTGTGTGTTTAAAAGACAAAACAATCTTTTTACTTTTTTATATGTTATGTAGTAGGAACTATCTAATTATCTGAACCATTGAGTGGCTCAAATGGTTCAATGGTGTAATCGGCTGGTCTGGACGGTTCTTTGACTTTTCCATGGTTCTGAGTCGTTAAACATTCTGAACAATTAGATTGGTCTGACAGGCCAACCTGTTGGTGGTTCTGACAATCTGACTGTCCAGCCCAGTCTGGTTTTTAAAACACTGGGAGGGCCAAAATTTCTTCCGCCTAGTAAACATCCTTCATCCACTGCCCCTGAGAAGCAAGGCCACACCTGCACTAGATCTGGAAACTCTGCCCATCAAAGGCATCCATCAAAGTTAAGCTTAACGCTATGTTAAGGGGAAGGAACCAAGAATTGGCATTAATAGGCCTCAGGGAACCTGAGTAGGCTAAGTGGAATCAATTTCTCATGATGGACTCTGGAATATCTTTTGAATTCTTCAACTGGGCTATCTTGACCATGATTCTATCAGTAGTGTCATAATAGGAGTGTAAGCGTTCCTTTCTCTGCATATAGGTGTGTTGCACTGAGCGCAAATCTCCAACTATACCAAATGGGACTAAATGGCAACTCCGCATGAAAGAGGTGATATCCTTCGGGATCACCCAGTTCAAACTGAATAAATTCCATAATGAATCCATATTGTAATCCAAAACTGCAATGGATGGAAAAGTGGTCCACTAATATCATTTGTGTTTCCATTGGAGAATATCACAGTGTGTTATCTTCTTGTGGGCCACTTCCCACCCTCAAGCCTTACACATGGGATGGGCAGGGGACTCATATAATACTTTGTGAGGAATCTTGTTGGACTTTTTCCATCCTCTTAGTGAGAGCTTTTCATGGAGGGCCCTCCTTAACTTCCAATCTGATGCCTCTAGGGCATATGTTCACATTATTCATTAATTAACATTAGCTTTGAAATAATATTTTCATTAAATAATGTTATTTTTAACATGCTCTCGTAAATTCAAATTCTATCATGTGCAGCTGCACTGCTAGGTAATATTTTTGCCTGTAGGGTGTTGAGTAAGATGCTAGGTAGCCAAAGCCCCTGTGCTTCGGTGGCTGAGGCATTGCCCTTCCCAAGGAAGGCCAGGGGTCGACTCCCCTTATATGCAGTGTGAAGTGGTCGCATTGCCTGCTTATCCCGTAGTGCGGGCCTCACCATAATGGCAGTCAAGGCCTAAATGGCCATACTGAAAAAAAAAAAAAAAGTTTCCATTGGAATCCGCCATGTTTAGAAATTTACTGGTAGAAAACCATTAAAATATCATAAGAGTTACAGTTCATACACTTGCATGTTGATATCAGTTTTATTTATGTTTGATCAAAGTAGTCTTCATTACTTTCTTTTAGCTTGTCTT
>JAOXJP010008307.1:0-17949 GCA_025762735.1 Platanus orientalis | reverse complement strand
TCTTTCTCCAAATCCATATCCTCCATGAACTCTCTCATATCCTCCACTAGTTTTCCCCACGTGTCCATTTAAGTCACTTCCTATAAATATTCTCTCAGACTCGGGAATTCCCTAAACTAATCCATCCATGTTTTCGCTTAAGACCATGGGTATAAAAAAAAAATTGGTTAAAGCCATAGTAATGATAAATAAGAAATTAAGTTGAATTTAGTGTGATTTTAAATAAGGTTTTGCATGCGCTAAAAGTCCCAAAAAAACATCATTTTCTGAATATTTGTTGAATAATATGGCCTTAGAATTTTTTTTTATCCAACAAATTTATTTTGTCGAAGAATGAGTTTTTATTAACATAAGGTGCACCAAAAAATGAGATTTTGTTGATAAATGGTGTTCCAAAATGAGATTTTCAAATGAAATGCAATAAGAAATTTGATAAATTTATTTTGTCGCAGAATGAGATTTTTGTCAGTAAATGGTGTGTCAAAAATGAGATTTTTAAATTGAATGTAATGACAAATCCATACATATTTGTCTGAAACACAATTTTGTGAAACAACTTATTAGGGATTGAGTGATGCCCTAAGTTCTGTGTAGTCAATAGAATAATTGACTGATTCATTTATTAAAGGCCTTGCAATGAAGATATTTGCTAAAACGTCAAAAGAAATAGAGTTAAAACCTATAAAAAATTACCAATAACTGGAACCCAACCGAAATGGTTCAATGGGATAACAAAATTAGTGAGTAGTTGGTGGAAAACACTAAGTAATACAAGACGAAGAGTAGTTCATCTTACTCGTTCTTGTGACAAAAACTTAGTGAAAAATTTTGAGAATACAACATTGTGAATGATGATTTAATAAAACTCTTAATGAGTTTATAGATCTTTAAGATTGAGGGTCAAGTTATAGTAAAACCTCATATAAACTCACCGATATTAGTGTGGGAGTGAGGTTGCTCTCTATGAGCTTGGGTCATCTCTAAAGCGCTAATAAATAGGATATGTACACATGGTTGTAACATGTAAGCCTTAAGAAACACCACTAAGATAATGCATTTGTAATTAAACATTTGTATATCTTATATATGTAGTTCAAAACATAGTTCACTACATATCCTAGAACATGAAAATTCATATACAAATGAAGGTTTAAATCTTTTTATACCTTTATCTTATGCACAAATGTTAAAATGCTCATATTATTTTGAAATTGGAGAAGATTGTTATTAAATTTAAATTTCAAAATAATATTGTTGTATGCATTAAATTTATTATATTAACAATATTTTATTAAGTGAACCGTTTTAAATGTTAAAGATTCATTTACACATGCAAAATGGTTATATAGTTTAGTATATTAAAGAATTAAATATTTTAATATTCAGCTGTTACATGTATTTGAAATTTTTAAAACTATTTTAATATTATAGTTATTGGTGAAAGTTGTTACTTATGTTTGAATATTTTAAAATAATATTAATTTATTGACATAATCATTACGTGCATTGTTTAGTAAGTAAATTGAATATTATATTTCATTATATGTGTTGAAGCATGGAACATTTTCAGCATTTGAGAATGTTTGAACAAATTCAATTTCAGTCGTTGCAAATTATATATTATTTAATGGGTTGAACGTTGGGAATTATTTTGATTTAACCATCCAATGACTTTCTATTTTATGTATATATATCAAAGGAGTTATGTGAAAGAAGATATGTTGTTTTTAGTTGATTCTTATATTAAATATTTCATAATATCTTTGTTTTTTTTTTATGTCTCTGAGCAAAACGAGAAGTGGTGTTATTCGTACTAATGGAATGCAAGCAAAGTGTGAGACAAAGAAACATTGTGGTTCAATTGTATCCTGGGGAATTAATCGTCTGAACCCCGTTGCACCGAAAGGGGATGATTAACGTCTTGCAGAAACCAACCTCCCTACCATGCCTTCAAGTGTAGACAATCCTTGTGATCCCCTAAATTTTCCAACAATGCACACAATGTTCATTAACCAATAAGATAAGAACAAGAGCGGGTTGTCTTATATCCTTGACAATTAGTTTAATGGGTTAGGTTTGGTTCGGTTTAAATAAACTGATTCTAGATAATGTTGTAGTGAGATGTTGTGAGACTAGGTATCACTCACATACATTTGGACAAATATATAGAGTTTATGACAAGAATGAAAGGAGAGAGAAATTAGGAAAGAATTTTCATCTAATTTGATGTGGGATACGGTCATATCCCTTTTATATTTATACTAATTCAAAGGGTGTGAGAAAAAGACACGCCCTTATCCATATAACCCTTGGTATATGTGACACCCATAAATGTAGCGTTGTATTGGTTTTATGTACACACCTTTTCATGAGAAAAAAATGAATATTCTAAGAGGACTCTTCATGATGAGTTGCGATGTTTTCCAACTATCACAACATTTTCTCAACAGTCCTGTCTCCGAGGGACACCTCGTTTTGGGTATCGTCAATCATGACCACCCTATACATTTCTATAAGAAATCTATAGCTATAGTTTTTTTTTATGAATAACTAAATTTATTAAGATAGATTATGAGAAAATAAAGAATACATAGAGTACAATAATTCAACGTTAAAGATCAACTTGAATTGTCAAAGGATAAAGAGAAAGAAAAAAGACATGATGGCTAGTCTCTAATAAGGTCATTAAGTGAAAAGTGATGAACTATGAAGAAGCCGATAGATGCCCATGAGGCAACATCAAAAGCAATAGACTTAGCAACCCTAATGACCTGATTAGATTTCCCATCAAAAAATCTTTTATTCTGCTTTTTCCATATACTTCAACATACTCCATGAAGAATAACTAGCTGCCTAGATTTTTTTGCCAATAGGATCAAGAAACCAACCATTCCATTGTTGTTTGTAATGAATTTGCTCTGGTTATAGATGGTCATTATTGTTTGTAATGGTCAAACTATTTGATCAACCTTTTAGAATAATTGTTTGTTTGTAATGGTCAAACATCTCTCTCTCTCTCTCTCTCTCTCTCTCTCTCTCTCTCACACACACACACACACACACACACACATAATCAAGTTAATCGTGTGATTTCCTCTTCAACACCCCACCCCAGCTACAAAATCAAGTTATATCTGCTTCTATTTCACTTTTTCTCTTTCTTCTTCATCATCTTTTTCCATTCTTCTCCTTTTTTGTATGTTGTGTGGAATCCCTAGATTTGGAGTTTGTATGCAACAAAATAGAAGAAAGAAAATAGAGAAAATAGTAATCACATAAAAAATGCATATGATTTACATGGTTCAGCTTAAAACCTAGGTCCACAGGCAAAAACAGCGATAGATATTTCACAATGAACAAAAATAGAGATTACAATGAAGTGTGAAAGCATAATTCCCAATAAAACCCCATATAACCCATGAAAAACTTATTCTTTATGCAGGTTGAGTCGAACCCCAATCGGGTTAAAAACCCAAAAACAAGTCATTCAGATTTGTCTCCGAATCATACACATGGATTGCACCTCATGTTGAATTCAAGACACTTTCCCAAAGAATCTCCACCTTGTCTTGAATTCTATCACACTCAATAGTACAAAAAAACTTTGCTCCTATATTCTCTACAAAACCCCGAAGGGTAACTCTCAAATACCGTAACTACCAATAAAGTCCAAGCAATACTTAGACTTGAATATAGGAAGTGACTTGGTCATCAGGTCTACTGGATTATCTACCATGACAATCTTCTTAACTTCTATTTATCCCTACAAGATGATCTCACGAATGAAGTGATATCTAACATTAATGTGTTTGGTTCTCTTATGATGCATTTAATTTTTAGTCAAATATATAGTACTTTAACTGTCACTATGTACAACATTCAAACCCTACTTCAGGCCTAGCTTTCGAAGAAAGTCTCTCAACCAAAGAGCCTTCTTCACTGCCTCAATCACTATCAAATACTCTGTCTCAATAGTAAACAAAGCAACTATAGCCTGTAATGTTGCCTTTCAAATAACTACGTAATCCGATAGAGTTATCATAATCACTTATACAATCATAATTTAAAATCCAACTACACAATTATCAAGTCCATTGGTTTTATCAAACACCAAACCAATATCTATAGTACCTCTCAAATGCCAAAGTATAAATTTCACAGACTACCAATATGCCTTTTCTAGATGTTCTATATATCTACTCACAACACTAACAACTATCAAGTCCATTAGTTTTTTTATCCTTATAAATTTATATTCTTTGCTACCCCCAAATATTTCATCTCAAACTCATCACTAAGTTGAGCCTTTAACCTGTTGATTTTAAACATGTTCTTGAAAGCAATAAACATATCATCAACATATATCAACAAATACACAAAACAACCATCTAAAAACTTTATAAAATAAACACAACTATCATACTAACTCCTAGAAAAGTCATGTCCAAACATAAAAATGTAAAGCCTCTTATACCACTATTTAGGCAATTGTTTCAGGTCATAAAAAATTTCAATAAGAAAACTTGGTCTTCGTTACCTGAAATGACGAAGCCCTCTGGAGGATACATGTAAATCTTCTCCCCAAGCTCACCATGCAAAAAAGTTGTCTTGACATTAAGTGTCTCTAACTCTAAGCATAGTAACCATGGAAAGCAATATGTGAATGAAACTATGCTTAACAACTGGTGAGAATACTTCATTGAAGTCCATACCCTTTTTCTGACTATAGCACTTTTCCACCAAGTACGCCTTGTACTTTAAATCTTTTACCATTAGAGTTCCTTATTTCATCTTAAAAACTCATTTGCAACCAATAATCTTCTTTTTCTTAAGCACTCTCACTAGGTCCCAAGTTTGATCTTATTAAGAGACTCAATCTCCTCATTGATAGCAACAATTCACTTCATATACTAATTGTTTGTGATAGCTTCATAGTATGTGAAAGGCTCCTGACACTCGATAGTTTTTACCATAGTCAATGAATAAGAAACCTTCTCTACATAGGTACTATACCTCTAAGGTGGTATAATCTCTTTCATTTGTCTCCGAGTAAAAAAAACTATATTGCACATCTTCCTCAATGTGCCAAACGAAAGTGCCATCTTACCCCTGGCTGTAATATCACACTTTATAAGTTCCACCTACTTGCTGATACCATAATCCCCATTTTCATCAGCATTCACCTTTTCGGGTTAAGCTTGGAAGACTCATCAAAAGTGATATCTCTGCTAATAAGAAACTTAGGAGACTTATAATCAAGACACCATAACTTGTATCTCTTCACCTCAAATGCATAACCCAAAAAATTCACTTTTTAGTTCTAGGTTCTAGCTTATCTTCATTCACATGAGCATAAGCAACACATCTAAAAACCCTCAAGGTAGCATAATCCACAAGATTTTCAAACTATACATCTTCGAGAGTCTTACATTCAATAGTAGTTGATAGAAACTGATTCACCAAGTAAGAAGCTATGGAAAATGCCCCAACCCAATATTATTTTCTTAATCCAGCATTAGAGAGCATACAACGAGCTCTATTAAGAAAAATCTTGTTTATATGTTCTACAACACCATTCGATTTGAGCATTTTTCTAATTGTGTGATGCCTCGCAAGCCCTTAATTCTTGTAGAACCCATCAAATTCACCTAAACAAAACTTTAAGCCATTATCTATTCTCAGTCACTTGATATTTTTGTATGTCTTCTTCTCTTTCATGGTGTTGCACTACTTAAAATTGAGAAGAAAAACTTCAAAGTAAATATCCAAACCTTTCTTGAGTAGTCATCAACAAAAATCAAAAGATAACGAGAACCCCCCTTTGAAGTAACACAATATAATATGGGCCCCAAATATCAAAATGACTATAATCCAATGTATCCTTAGTCTTATGAACAATCAAACTGAACTTAATCTTGCATTGCTTCCCGATTACACAATACTTGCAAAAGTCTGACTTTCCTATTTTCTGACATTAAAGTAAGCCTTACATGCTCAAAATTGTCATATCTCTCTCACTGATATGCCCTAACCGCATATACCATAAGCGAGTAGTATCAACATTTGAATCTAGCGATGATGAAACCACCGCTACACCTAAAACTATACTTTCTTGAAGCACATAAAAATTACCATTCTTTTATCCTCTCATCACCACCAAAGCACCTTATGTCACCCTCATAACTCCACCTTCATCGGTGTAATTGCACCCATTAGAGTCAAGAGCACCCAAAGAAACGACATTCATTTTTTGCTCTAGTACATGTTGAACATCAGTAAAGGTCTTGACAATCCTACCATGCACCTTGATCCAATTCTTATAGTTTTACAAGATATATTATTCCTCATCAAAATTGTACCATTGTTCACTGTCTTATAGGTTGTAAACCAATTCCAGTTTACGCACATGTGGTAAGAAAAACCTAATTCAAGAATCCACCCATTATCTTTGCATACATTACAATGAGTCATTAAAATGATGTTTACAGAACCATCAGAATTTTTTTATGCAATGACAACAACTTCCTTCTCCTTTTTTTCTTTGAGCTTTAGAAAATATCATCTAAAGTTTTTTGGCTTGTGATAGTAATGGAATTTTCCTTTTATTTGATCTAGACTTTGATCTGGATTGACTTTATCATTACTTGAACCATTTTCCTTCATTCTTCATCTTATAACCAAACCTCCAACCTGACCCTCACCCTTCTCTAAACACATTCTTCCTTAGTTCCCTATAGTGCAAGGATGCCTTAACATCCTCCGTAGAAAAGAGATGGTATCATTTTCATAGAGTAAAGTAGTAATGAAGTGTTCATATGATAGAGGTAAAGAGCATAAAACAATAATAGCTTAATTTTCATTATCGACTTTTAATATAAATATTCTTCAAATCCATAATGATTTTTATTGAATTCATCAAAGTGGGTTTTAAGAGACATACATTTCCTCATCCTTAAAGCATAAAGGTGTCATTTTAAATACAATAGGTTTATAAGAGACTTGCTCATGTACAGGTTATCTTAACTTGATCTAGAACTCAACCATAGTAACTTCTTTTACAACCTCTTGTGGCATCTCATTGGTCAAGCACAATTAAATCGCACTGAGTGCCTTTATGTCAAGTTCCTCTTAGTCACTTTTGTTATCGCCGCATGATGCTTCTTATTCCCTACCAATTCTTTAAATAGTCCCTCTTGAATCAACAGAGTACACATTATCACGCGCCATAGACTAAAATTGTTCTGCTCATCAAAATTCTCTACTTCATACTTTGCTATATAGAGAAAACCCTCAATCAAACAGCCTAGAGCTCTGATACCAGTTTGTTGTGTGGAATCCCTAAATTTGGAGTTTATATGCAACAAAATAGAAGAAAAAAATTATAAAAACAACAATCACACAAAGAGAACAAATGATTTATGTGGTTTGGCTTGAAGCCTACATCCACGGGAGAAAACAGTAAGAGACATTTACTCTAAACAAAAACATATATTAAAATGAATTACAGCAGCATAGTTCCTAAGAAAACCCGATATAACCCACGTAAACCCTATTCTTCTCGTAGGTCAGACTGGATCCTAATTGGGTCTAAAACCTAGGACTGGTCATTCAAATTTTTCTCTAGATTAATCACCCGGGTTGCATCTCAAGTTGAATTCAAGACACTTTCCCAACACTATGCTATACATCCCCATGTTTTTCTCTTAATTTTCTTCATTTTTGTTCCAAAAACTCTATTTTTTTCAACTATAAAGAATTGATTTTCTATATACTTACTTCAAAATGGTGGTTTGATTTTATGAGATATTTGGCTAGTAATCAGATTTGGGCTCATGGTCACTTTTTTTTTATGTATAACATAGTGTTGACTTGACTATTCGATTTTTTTTTTTTTTTTTTGTTGTTGGATGTGAAAGTAAACTTGGAATTGTTAATTTAGTGGACTTATGGAACACACTGACGACATGAGGTTGATGTGTTCAAGGACTTTGAAATGTGAAATTATCCAAATAGTAGTTAATTGATTCGATTAAAGTGTTGTACAAGAAGCCAAACTCTTCTAATATTCGGTTCACCTTTCTCATAAAGTTTTCCAAGAAGAGGTGAGAGAGACCACCTTCTGACATTCAGAATGGCACTGCAGGTTTACAAAACACACGTTGGATCAAGCCTTTATGTAAAAGAAGGAAAATTGGTTTTGGCTAAAGTTCTTTAAAAAAATTATCATAAACGATGTGAGGGGAAAGAGTGCTTTTTTAAAAAGGTTTACAAGAAAAGGTTTAGAAATTCTATGTTTTTTCTATTTTAAGTTTTTAATTGATAAAAGATAGGTTTTCAATGAATAGAACATTGATAACAGCTTAGAATTACGTGTTTCTTACTTAGTAGAGCTCAAATCACGAATATTGTGGATCTAGTCAATTTGTTGAGCCAGCCACATAAACATACTATGTTTCTCTGTGATTGTTTTCTTTGAGTTTTATTTTATTAATCGTGTTTAGCCCAACTTGCACAACAAATATCTACTATGGTACCATATTTCACTGATGAGAAAAAAAAATACTAATCTTTTGTACTGTATATCAAAGGAAATGCCCTAGATACCCCTTCAATTCATGTTATTCGGTGCTTTACGATTGGTCATTTTTTTCTACTCTATCTCTCTCTTTCTGCCCTTTTTCTTTTGAAAACCTCTTTATCCCCTTTCCTCCACCGTATCTTCTTATTCCTTATCCTCTCTGTCTCTCTCCCTCCTCCGACTCTCTTTCACCCGTCTCTTCTTTCTTTTCCAGACACTTCCTCACTCTCCCTCTCTTTGCCTCTCTTCTCCCCGGCAATGAGCAGGTTCTCTCTCTCTCTCGTCTTGTTTCTCTACTGAATCTCTCTCTCTCTCTGCTTTTATTTCTTCACCAACTCTTTTCCTCTTTCATGTTGTTGCCTTCGACAGAAGTAGATGGGTGGTAAGGATGATTATAGGAATCGACTCTAGGTTTTGTTCTAGGAGATGTTGAGGTCCTACAGCAGGGACTCTTTGAGAATTGGCCACCTCCACCTGCCCCACCGGGGAGTAATGGCAATGGAAATGGGCTTCACATTTTTTTCTTTTTATTTTTTATTCATCTATTTCTTTTTATTTTTTGACTTCTTTAGACTATTCTCCTTGGGTGCCTCCCTCTCCATTATCCCCTTCTTCCCTTTAAACCTTTTCTGACCCTTCCCTTCTCAACTTTTCCCCTTTCCTCTTCTAAGAAACAAAAAATGCAAAGAAGCCTAATAGAAGTATTCTCCACCATTCAACACTCCAAGATGGAAACATTCTCTCCAAGATTCTCATCTATCTTCTCTACGGTTCTCTACAGTAAAATCCTTATTATTTTCTTTGTTTTCTGAAAACTCGAAACCCTAATCACCGTTATTGGAATGAGTTCATTGCACTGATCCAATCGGTTGGAATTTTTTTAAGTTATAGTGATGGGACTGTTCTGTGAGAACCTCATATGCTCCCGAACCTCCTTGAATGCAAAATCCTAATTTCTTATTTATTTCTATCCTCTTGTTGCTGGGAAAAGATTGTGTACGGAAATCTGCTTTTCCTGATGTATTAGGATGACATTAGGGGGTGAACACATCAGTGTTAAAAAGTGATAAGCAACTCCCAAAAAGTGAAAGTCACTTTTAGGTACTGATGTTCAGCCCCCTGATGTCATCCTAATACATCAGGAAAAACAAATTTCCGTATATAATCCAAGCCCACTACAAGGATTGGACGGCACTGTTGATTAGAAGACTCCTATATTATAAAAAGGCAATAAGTCAGAATTCTTGACGAAGAATAGGAGTACGCCAATTGGGACCAACATGGACACGAGGACAACGAACTGCCACTAAACTAGATCGGATGAGGATTATGATTCTTTTCACAGAGAGAGAGAGAGAGAGAGAGAGAAAACTCTTTTCACTTATTTATTACTCAACATAGAAGAACTGCTCCATAAGTTGGTAACGTCGCTGGGGATTCGAACCATAGACCAGATGTGAAACTTCGAAAAACCGCTTCACAGGTTGGTAACGTTGCAGGGGTTCAAACCATAGGCCCGTGTTTGAAACTTGTATTTGTCTCCAAGACTCAAACAACTAACTGCTAACCCACTTGCCTTGAAACAAAAAACAAATTGCCTGGGTGAAAACATCAAATGAGAACCGGTTTACGGACAAAACGGACATTCAAACCATCTCATTCAGTGTCTTATCGCGGAAGGCAACCTTGATGTAACAGACCTTGAGAGTGGCAAAAAGAACGGTCTACTTCACTAACAGGTACCAGATAAAAAGGAGCCGTATCCTCTACGCCATCTTATGGTGCGCCACAGTGAGTCACAGGTTGAATATTTTAAACAAAACAAAAAGTCCTGCGAATGCCCTGTTTTATAAAACTGAAAACAGAGCAGTCGCAGACCTCTTTTGTCTCTTTACCTGTGATTTCCATTTTGGTGAAATACTTGGACAAATGAAGCACCTCCATCTCACCTTCTCTGCTCGCCTGCTGTTTATCCATTTTGAGCTCTTCAATCCTCTCAAACCCAATGCACACCCAAATGGCGAAAGACCTCAGACGCACCCAACGCTTCCGTTGCTGAGGAGGTCAGTTGACCTTGATGTATGAGCTGACATTTGACCCCACTGGTAGCCGGCGAATGGATACAAGGCCGGTGAGTGTGCCTCTCTCCCTCTCTATATATAGAGGTGGGTGCACGAGGAAGGATATGGGTGGTGTTATTCTGTTTTGCAGCTGAAGAGAGTTAGAATTTTTCTGGAACGTGAAGAAGAGAGAAGCTGAAGAGCTTTTGGCCAGTGGGTTTTCCACGATTTGATGCTCCCTCTTCTTCTCTCTCTCCTTAGCTCACCATCTCTCTCTCGTTCCCATTGTTCTCCCATACAGAGATCTCGGCCTTGGCTTAGAGGTTTCTAATCATCACCTTGATTGTGGCTGTTGAGAACTCAACTATAGCTTTGAGATCTTTGGTCTTCCCTCTTCTTGAGAGAGCTATCTCGGATTTGCTTGTCTCAAAGAGTTGAGGTGGCTCAATCTTGGTGTACTGAAAACACACCATGAGCATACTATTAATTCAAACAATAATGTAAATGTTATGCTGTCGAATTTTTGACAAATCATAAGACATAGTAAATCTGGGTTTAAGTAATGGTAAAATGCTTATTCGTCTCTGTCGAAGAGTGCGACTCCGTATAAAGACGGTTCTATCTCAATTAGACTGTATTCCAGAGTTAGTATAGTCTCATCCCTGTACATTATTTGGAGGCTTTGACTATCTTTAAGAAATGCGAAAATGACACTTTCTCTATCTCGGATGGATGAATCGATATTTAAACATAATTTCATAAAAACTCAAAATTTGAAACTCTGTGAACAGTGAATAGTATGCAAATGTGAACAGTAAACAGTGCGTTTGAAACCCTATGAACAGCATTTTTTTAAATTGTCCCAAACTTTCTTAATTGATTCCCCATCCACAAGATCAACACCACTGGCACAAAGGGGGGTGGGACAAGGAAGATTGTGTCGGCTTCCCCCTTGTAAGCTAACCTCTACTGGGGTCAGGGGAGCGGGCACATCAATGCCAGAAGTGATTTACACGCTCCACAAAAAGTGTAAATCACTTTCGGTGTTGGTGTATTTGCCCTCTTGACCACTAGTGTGTTCGCCCCCTTGACTACCCCAATGTACAAGGTGGAAGTGGACACAATACTCCCTCAGGGAGGGGCCCAAAAAGAAGAGTATGGACCCCGCCCCACTTTGTGTTTGTGACTCATTGTGGCACAGAGGATACGAGTCCTAAGATAAAATACCCAAACTACTCCCAAATCTAAATTTATTAATGGGTTGGACAACACGATTTTGAGATAAAGTACGCCAATTGTGTCTAACACAGACATGAGGACCACTCACCGCTACTAAACTATGTGTGTGTGTGAGAGAGAGAGAGAGAGAGATAGATAGATAGATAGATATGATCCTGTCTATTCCTCGACGGTAGAAGAACTCAATAAATTGGTAACTTTTCATGGGTTCAGACCATAGACTTGGATTTGAAATTTGTATTTATCTCCCATAAATAACAAACCACTAACCCACTTGCCCTAAAAATAAATAAGAATAAAAACAAACAAACAAATTGATTGAAATCATTTCATTTGACTTTTCCAAAGCTTTTGTAGCCACAGCAGGATGATTTATAATGAACTCATTCATATTTGCAACGATTTGTGCTTGATAACACAAGTCATTTCATTTTACGGAAAAATCTAAGATGACTTCATTTCTAATTGTAGTCAACAAATCAGTATACATTTGAACGAGTTAATTACGAAGCCATCATCTTGTGGCTACAAATGCCTTCAAAAACTCAATGAAATGATAACATTACAGGTGGCTGGCAAGAATCAAATGAGAATTGGCTTACAGACAATAGGGAGAATGTTAAAACCATCTCATTCCCCGGCTAAGTGCTGAAGAAGAATACCTTGATCTAACCAGTCTACCAATCATAGGAGAGGCTAAAAGAATGGTCTTTCGCATCGGTTCGGACTGCTTCTCCACTCTATATTTTGTTCTTTGTTTTAAGTAATATCGAAGACATAATTGAGAAGGATATGTATCTTTTTGTCACTGGGTTGTTTGATGGAGCCCGGTTCCTTCCCACCCTAAACCAAGTTCACATCCACACTGACTTGGTTTCAAAATCACCCTCTCCATGGCATTAATAGCAAAACCATCTCTACCAAAAAATATATAAATAATAATTATAATAGAAATAGAAATAAAAAAGAAATAGTGAAACCATTATAATGCAATTAGCCAATGCAATGTACAATGAAACTTGCAAATTATTTTCAAAAAATTTCTGTTGTGTAGAAATCCTAGATTTGGAGTTCGTATGCAACAAAATAGAATAAAGAAAATAGTAGAAAAATCAATCACATAAAGCATACAAACAATTTATGTAGTTCAATTTAAAGCCTATGTCCATAGGCGAAAACAATGATAGAATTTCACTGAGTGAATAAATAAGAGATTACAATGAAGTATGGTGTTATAATTCCCAAGAAACCCCATCTAACCAATGGTACCCTACTCCACATGGGTCAAAAAATTAGGTCATTCGGAAGGTACCACACCAGTACAAGAAATGTCTCAAGGGAAGCTCAATGGAATACAATTGTTAACCCAGGTCGAACTAGGTTAGCAAGATTAGAAGATCAACTCAAATTGACAACGAGGTGGAATTTTACCATCCACAGTTTGCCGCCATCTGTGGGATCGTTTGAAGCTAAGAAGCAACCTTCATCCAATTCCCATCATCAATGGCTCCTCGAAGAAGGGTCACTCGAGCTAATGACCATGTTGATCCTAAACAACCACCCCAATAGACAAATGTTCCCCCACAAGTTGTTGACATTCTGGAGTAGATCGAAACCATCCAAGATCAATTCTAAGAGCAAAGGGAAGAGTTTTGGCAAGAGTTGGAAAAACTAACTTTGAAAAATGAACGTTTGAAGGCATGATTCCCTGACGAAGGCCATGACCAGCATTAATGCACTTCTCACTCGCGCACTAATAATAACAAGTAGCACTATGAAAGAGGGGGCACTTCTCGTCCCCCTGAATAGATAGAGAAGCCAAAGAAGGTCTAAGAAAAAAGATGTTAAAAGCATGGTTGACAAACACCTAGAGAAACTCAATCTGAAAACTGAGGCTCCTCAAAACCAAACTTCCCAATAAATAGCCCAAAATGTAGTCAGGAATCTGGACAAGTCTCCTTTCGGACCAACTAGTACCCAGGTGATTCACCATGCTAAATTTCAATAGCTATGATGGATCCATTGATTCCGTAGCACATTTGCACCATTACCAGTAGGTAATGACCCTGGAGAAATATAGCAATAGTTTGATGTGCAGAGTCTTCCCCTCAAGCTTGTAGGAGGTAACCTTGGGATGGTTCCATAAACTACCACCCTTAAGCATCCACAACTATCACCAGTTGTGCATCACCTTCATCACCAACTACGTCCATGGCTAACCCTAGAGGAAGGACGTAGACACCCTTTTCAACATGAAGAAGGGAAGTAAGAAACCGTTAAGGGAAGATACATGAAGGCTATAATCGGAACTACTCCACATCGAATGTTGTGACAAGAAAACTATTGCTATGGCATTCAAAAGAGGACTTTCATACACAAGCAAACTGCATTAATCACTCACCAAGATCCTTGCAGGGGAAATGGCTAACCTTCGGGCTATAACTAAGAAGTATGTGAAGCAAGAAGATGAGGCTCCATCTCAAGGGATAGTGGTGATCGATACACAACTAGATCTTTAGTCCAGGCTTATTCTTACCAAAGAAAAACATAAGAGAAACCCCAACAAGAAGAGAAAGATGGAGGGCAAGTCTATTTAAGAGTTCACCTCGCTTAACACACCCATACAAGTCATCCTATAGAAAATCAAGCATGAGCCATACCTCAAATGGCCCAAGCCTTCAAAAGGTGATCCAAGAGTCAAGGATCAATCCAAACATAATGCATATCACCGAGCACAAGTACAACCATGCAAGGGCTCACAGAGGGGGTCCACGAGCACTTACAACATCTCGTGAGGGGAAGGTCTTGAGGGTTTATGGGTCGGCACGAGGGCTCGAGGTCCATGAAAGAGAAAAAAAAAATTTTATGCGTGAATTTTGAGGGCTTTTTCCCTCAGGGGTATTTTTTACCAAGGTTTCTATATAGACCCATTTCACCCTAAATTAGCTTAGAAGTATCACAAATAAGAAGAATTAAGAGAGAATTGGAAGAGAGAGAGGAGAAATGCTCTCCTAAGCTAAAGATAGGCTCATTTTCTTAGATCTAGAGTTGTTTAGGTAAAATTTGGAGAATTGGATTTTACATTCATATTCTACATCACTTCCTCATTGAATCTATTCTATAATTTGCAGAGATTGAGCATTGAGAGATGATTGATTAAGGAGATTAGACAAGAAGTGAAGCATAGTAAGTACTCTTGCAAACTAATATCAATTCCTCCTTTATTTCTTGTAGATCCTTAGAATTTGATGGTTAATTCATTTGAATGTTTTTTTTATTGGAAAATTATAAGAGCCTTGCTCTAGATTGAATTCTTATGATTGTAAGTAATCCCTATGTGAGTTGAATGTTATTCTATCACCTATGTCAAGTTCCTTTGATGAATTCATGTTATTTATTGAAATCTCATGTGAATTGCTATGCAAATTGAATTTAAGTTTGTTTTGATCTCATGATTGTCTCTATTGATAAATCCATGAAGTTTTCCTTTGAAATTCATATGTTAGATATGTAATTGACATGGAACTAATATCGAATTGATAAGAATCCCCAAGAAATTACCTATTTAAGTGAATCTTGTTGAATTGCCATAAGAAATGTGAATTCTGTTGAATTAATATAAATTGAACATGATTAAAATGTCTTTGATTGAAATTAAGTATGATTGAAACTTTGATTTCCACATATGGACTATGAACTAGGAACCAATGATTGACAATTTCGATTCCTTTGTGTTGAAATCAAAAGTGCACAAATGATCACTTACATGACATTCGCCACACTTTGAGTGGGAGAATTAAGGATGTACACCTCACTCGTACATGATAAAGTGATGGTCCGTGAATCTACAAAATATTCATACTCCCGACCAAAAAGTGCGCGAATGCACTGTTCATATTGGCACACTACAGAAACCTAGAAGTCCAAACTCGACTAAAACTCTATCAATAGAGGTTGTTTTGCACAGCTACAATATCTATGGGTTCCCTAAACACCCAAGAGACTAAAAAGAAGTGCAATCTCGCAAAAGATAACTCCTAACATGACTATGATAAGGATGAAAGATTCTCACTTTAGCATGGAAGCCATAAACAAGATAGAGTTCTTCTATTGAAAGGACTCTTCTTTAAATTGTTTTTGCACCTATAAACACTTCAAAAGGCTGCAAGAAATCATAAGTTGAATCTCTCTCATAAGCTCAAGCTTTCAAGCAGACATTGCTCTCCAGATTCTGGTAAGCTCTATTTCTCCATCTCCTCCAAAGTTCAACAAGTTTCCCCTCTTCCAAAGGAGGGCAGTAAGTCCATTATACCTCTGCTATCTCTCCAAGGAAGATACTATAGGAAGCTTGATGTCAACAACGATTATGGAAAGGTAAACTTACTTGTATTTGAGCAACAAAGCTTATAACCATATTCATTAATAAAATAGAACTTTTCTTCTCCCTTTCTCTTCTCTTATTCATTTATGCAACTTCTTCTTCATTATACAAGTTGAGAAACTTAAGGTTAATTAGAAGTTTGTTATGTTGATTATTAGTAAACAACAAGTCTCTTAGACTTGGAGTATTAGTCTCCACCCATAAAAAAATAAACTAGCCCTTAAATGGCTAGGTAATTTGTTCAACGAATTTCGCCTCATACGGCTTGAAATTTGGTGTTACAAATTTCTAGCACGCCTGGTGGGACTATACTTTCTTCTCATCTCTCTTTAAGTTCCATTATATTAATGGGTGTGTTCCCTTTTTATAGGTACCCCAATGAAGTTGCAACTGCGGAGCCTTGTTTTGGTGTACTGTGAGGGCATTTTGCCACATCAAAAACATGGGTTAAGGCTTTGGTCTCCCCATCATCTAGTCGAATGGTTGAAGCTTCGGTCTCCCATACAACACTCATGGTTGAGGCTCCGGTCTCCCAAACTACAGTCATGGTTAAGGCTTTGGTTTCCCAATAGAATGTCGAGACTCCTGTCTCCCTAATGTCAGCAGGGATTGAAGCTTTGGTCTCCCCCCATGTGGCTATGGTGATGCCCATAACCATTAAGGATAGTGGACTCATAATCCCAAGCAAACTTGGTTTGATACCAACTAAGCCAAATGGCTATACTCCCCAAATAACCCTAAATAATTTAAGGAAACAGTGGGTATCTAAATTTGGGTTGAACCCCCACTGAGAAGCCATTGAAAATCTAGAAAAAATACAAATTAATGATTCGGGTGAAGTCTCAAATTTTCATTTGCCGGTGCTACAATGCACAAATGAAAATACTATTTCTCATTTGCCTAAGGTGGAGCCCATGAGAGAAATAAAAACAACTAACTCGCGGAGAAAGTCTCGTCCTCGCGGGTGTCCATATTTGCGCAAAGGAAGAAAATCTTGGATGCCTAAGTCTAGGATAAATTCTCAACAAATGGCTGCTGAACCCCAAGAGAAATCACAAGTTTGTGCTTCTGGTGGATTTGCAGACCTTCATTCATAGGCACATCAAATATGTCTCACGAATAAAGATATACCATCAAATTGTTAGGACCTGAGCTGAGCCATCTTAGCTGAAAACCAATTGATGTCCAGAAAGGGAGACTCAACTCTTTTACCCCTTTGGCAGCGCAGGGCCCTACATCTATAACGTGTTGTGGGCCAGCCTGAGGGGCTTCATAGTGCACACGTGACACACCGACAGGATGGACTATCAAGCACTGATGCCACGTATGAGGTTGAGGGCACCCCCCATAAGGGTCCCCCCCCACACATATTAGTGAGTCCCTAAGGGTGATTGCTGGCTGGTGACTCCGGCAGCCAACAATCCCCCCCAGTGATACTCGGGGGACTAGAACCTGCAATCTCGCTCTAATACCAATTGTTAGGACCATAGTTGAGCCATCTTAGCTGAAAACCAATTGGTGTCTAGAAAGGGAGACTTAACTCTTTTACCCCTTTGGTAGTGCAAGGCCCCGAGTTTATAACGTGTTGCGGACAGGCCTGAGGGGCTTCACAGTGCACACGTGGCACACCGGAAAGATGGGCTGTCAAGCATCGATGCCATATATGAGGTTGAGAACACCCCCATAAGGGT
>JAOXJP010008296.1:2428-17950 GCA_025762735.1 Platanus orientalis | reverse complement strand
GATTGGAAGCTTTTGGAGCTCTTGGGAAGGCCTTCTTACACAAGAACTGTAAGTGGTCCTCTTTTCCTCATGTTTATGGTTAGAGATTTTATAAATTTGTAAAATAAAACTAGAATTTCTTTGTTTTTAAAAGGCTTTAACTATATTGTATAGTCTTGCTTTTGTTGTGATTGAACAGATAGGGGTTTAGGGTGTAGAAATGGAGTGTAGAAATGAGTACACCAAATTAGATTTAGAAATAGGGAGTTTAGGGGTTCTTAGACTCAAACAGAAAATGTCATGGTAGAGGGGTTGGGCCTTTACTCTTAGGAAATTAGTTATAATGTTTAGTAGTGGATTAAATACATGTCATTATTCTCCATTGCATAATATAGAATTATGTATTTATTTATTTGTATGCTTCTATCTCAGAAATACACAAATTACTTTTATATTGAATGACTTATGTTGGTTGAAGTGATTTTAAGATGTATAGACACTATTAAGAGAAAGAGACAATAAAATTTGTATTGTATTATTGATAGTAGTTGATACTTTTGTAATGCATAATAAATACATAGCATTGCATGACATAAATTTATGTATACTTTTGGTTGAGCATAAGAGAAAGGGTCTCTTCCCTATAAAGAGCATGAAAAGAATATAAAATAAAGAAAAAGAATGATGTGGGTGAAATTGTATTACATGCATCTATTATTGTTTGTGATTTTATATTGACATGATATATGCTTATTTAGACGATATAAATTATTTTCCTGCCTTATATGGCTTTACTTGTTGTAGTATTGACCCGGGGTACTTAATTAGAGTCATGGGTTAGAGTCTGGCGAGAAGTTACCTTTTGCTTAATGCCCAAGGTTAAAACTAGTAATTCAATCACTTAGTGCAAGCGACCAAGAGTTAGGACTGTCTCTCATCTACCTCATATTAGCACCTGTAGTTGCAAGACCAACACATGTAAAGACCCATACTTTACACAGTGCATCCATTGCATATCATTTATAGACATCAGCATGATAAATCTTTATCCAATGTATTTCATTGTATTAATTGAATATTATTTTTTTTATCTTAGTTTTCCTTACTATAAACTTGTAGAAGATTGGATTAACTTGTTGGGCTTTCTCGAAGCTCACCCTACCATTTCCTTTCCCACAAATTGTAAGCCACCCTCTTATCACGAGGAGCAAGATCCTGCAACTTGAGAGTCTATATTCGAAGCCAGATTCACAGGTAAATATGGTATTTTGTTGTCTAATTGTAGATAGACTAGATCAGAGTCTTACCTTGTACAATTTTGGCTCTGTATATCCCGCCTGTGGGATAGGGATAGATGATATTTTGTATTGAACTACAGTTCATATATAATGAAATCATTTTGGTTTAGTTATGTCCATGGATACCATTTTATAGTTTTTATCATATTGTATGGACTCGGGAATTCTTCCCACTGGACCCAATTGCACAGCTACGCTGTCATATGTTGTATTTGGTTTTTCCAGTTGTTATGTGATTAGAAGTCAAACACCTCAGGATCTGGTGCTTTGGTGAGGTATGGGTTTCGGGGCGTTACAAAGTGGTATCAGAGCTCTAGGTTAAGTGTTCCTTGGGAACGAGTCGAGTTTAGGGAATGCATTTTAATGCAAATGTATTATTCCCTAGGATTATAAGTTCTTAGAAAATTATTGTGTTATATCATGATCTGGTGTTAACTTAAAACTATTCAACATCTTATCAGGATGAGGAGAGGTAGAGTGTCAAGGTCTAGATTGCAGAGGGCGTGGACACCCACATCTGATTCTAGTGACTGCCTGGATGAGATGAGGAGAACCATGACTAATATGGTTAACACTATGGTTAAGCAAAGCCAAATGATATCTGAGCAAAGTTAGAGGATAAAGGAGTTGCAGGCTCAGGTAGCTCTTAGTTATGCCCGTAAAGTAGAGAGGTTCATGAGGTTTGCTCCACCACCTTTTAAGGGATAGGCCAACCCGTCAGCTGTTGAGAAGTGGCTGGGTGAGATGCGAAAGAGGTTTGCATTACTGTTTTGATCAGAATAGCGAAGGTTTCTCTAGATGCGTACATGCTACAGGGAGAAGCCCACCTTTGGTGATTGTCTCTACTACAGATGCAGAAACCTGAAGACTCACCAATGGTGTGGTTAGCTTTCGAGAAAGTATTTTATGAATTTTTTTTCTAAAGGCCGTGAGACAAAAGAAGTAGAGAGAGTTTGTGCTCCTCGAGTAGGGAGAGATGACTGTGGAAAAGTATACATCCCGGTTCGTGGAATTATCTAGGTTTGCCCCATCTTTGGTGGCAAAAAAGAAGATGAAGGCGGATAAGTTCTAGTGGGGACTAAAATCGTTTATTCGTATTAGAGTTGCTCTGTTTCGTGAGATAACTTATATGGGAGTCTTGAAATGTGCTTTGATTGTAGAGCGAGAGTATGATGAGCTTGGTCAAGCTCGAGAGTAGGAAAAGAGGGTCAAACTCAATGATGGCCAAAAAGGGAAGGCGGTCGCTCAGTCTTCGAGGCGACCACCTTCGATTGACAACCGTGGACAGGATTTTATAGTTTGTCATAGATGTGGCAGGAGCCACATGTCTTAGCTATGTCCTTTGGACATCGGTGCATGTTTTGTTTGTGGGAGGCATGGACACTCCTTTAGGGCTTATTTCCATCGACCAGGCCAGCAGGGCCATCAAGCATTGCAAGGTCAGCAAAGCCACCAGGCATTACAGGGCCATCAGGCTATACATGGTCAACATGCCTAGTCGACCTAACAGATTCAACAGCCTCAGTACCCACAGTTGGAAGCACCACTTAAGCCGACATCGCAGCGCCCGGACACTAGTTCTAGGAAGAGGCCTGCGATTCAGGGTAGTGTCTACAACATCTTTAGTAGTGTTGAAGGAATAGATAAGGCAAATGAAGGTATAACTCATACTTAAAATACTCTAACTATGTATTGTAACGTTTGATATCTGTTGCATGCATGTATATGTATACCTATCATATGATTTATAACAAATAAAAAAATTAAATAAAACATCTTAAGTACTGCTTAGGAATTCATTAAAGCCACTAAGCGATTCAATTGAGTTGATGCTAGACCATGTAGATATTAAAAATCCTACGAATAATTTAAGTTGCAAACAACCTGATCAACTATTTAGAACTAGGAATTATTGGTAGTGTTTTATAGTATCTCATCCTATCTGACTATATTGGACTAATAAATTATTTGGAATTTCGGGGACGATATTCATTTTAAGGGGGGTAGATTGTAATACCCCCAAGTGGCTGGGGATATTTTTGGAAAGAAAAAAAACAAATAAAAAACCAAATAAAACAAATCACCCGAAGAGGCATTAGCCTCAGTTAACCGAAACAGGACGAGAGAGAGGGAGAGGAGAAAAAGAAAAAGAAAAACCCTTGGCTAAGAGGGGGGAAATGAAGAGGAAGAGAGGAGATTGAGGCTTTTGGAGCTCTTGAGAAGGCATCCTTCCATTGAGCGGTAAATAGTCCTCTATTCCTCATGTTTATGGTAGAGCTTTTATAAATTTATGAAATAAAACTAGTATTTCTTTGTTTTTAAAAGGTTTAAACTATATTGTATAGTATTGCTTTTGTTGTGAATGAACAGATAAGAGTTTAGGGTGTAGAAATGGGTACACCAAGTTAGATTTAGAAATAGGGAGTTTAGGGGTTCTTAGACTCAAACAGGAAGTGTCATGCTAGAGGGGTTAGGCCTTTATGCTTAGGAAATTAGTTATAATATTTAGTAGTGGTGTAAATACATGTCATTTATTCGTTATTGCATAACATAGAATTATATATTTATTTATTTGTATGCTTCTATCTTAGAAATGCACAAATTACTTTTATATTGAATGGATTATGTTGGTTGAAATGATTTCAAGATGTATAGATACTATTAAGAGAAAGAGACATTAAAATTTGTATTGTATTGTTGATAGTAGTTGATACTTTTGTGATGCATAATAAATGCATAGCATTGCATGGCATAAATTTATGTATGCTTTTGGTTGAGCATAAGAGAAAGGGTCTCTTCCCTATAAAGAGCATAAAAAAGAAAATGTCACTTTCCTATAAAAAGCATAAAAAGAAAATAAAAGAAAGGAAAAGAATGATGTGAGTGAAATTGCATTACATGCATCTATTATTGTTCATGATTTTATATTGACATGATATATGCTTATTTAGACGATATAAATTGTTTTCATGCCTTATGTGGTTTTACTTGTCGTTGTGATATCAACTCGGGGTACCTAATTAGAGTCATGGGTTGGAGCCTAGCGAGAAGCCACCTTGTGCTTAATGCTCAAGATTAGGACTAGTGATTCAGTCACTTGGTGCAAACGGCCAACGGTTAAGACTATCTCCCATCTACCCCATATTAGCACATGTAGTGGCGAGACCAATACAAGTAAGGACCCATACTTTATGCAATGCATCCATTGCATATCATTTATAGACATTAACATGATAAATCAAATCAAATCTTAATAAATTTATAAATTTTAAGTTAATTTAATAAAATTCTAATTATGTCTTTATTTCCCTAATTACATCCATCGTTTTGTTTTACTCGCTAGAGTATAGCATGGTTTTGTAGATTTAACAGTTATGGAATGTTTGTGAAGTTGCTCTTGCTGCTAGCCGATTTCTGAGTTACTCGTTTTCCTTTTAATTAAAACTTAAATCTAATTAGACAATGGTATTTCATGCCACTGAGTCAACTGGATGTCTTAGCTTTCTATCCTGACTTATGTGAGTAAAATGCCATATGATTTGTTCTTATTTTTCTGATGATATAAACATTCTCTTCAATCTATGAATAATAAAAAAACAACGTAACACCTTAGCAGGAACTCAGTCTTTGATTTTTTTGATGAATTGGTTCACTTTCCACCTAGATGCACCACATTTCAGACATGTATTTAAGGATTGTAGATCCTTCCTAAATAAGCAACAATCATTCACACAAGCGTGGATCTTCTCGTACCCTAGGTCAAATATCTTGAGTGGCTTCTTGGTTAAATACATTGAGTCGGGAAGTGTGTTGTCATGTGGTAGCATATCACGAACTATCTCCAACAGTTCGTTGAAACCCTTATTGGATAAACCATGTATAGTTTTATGTTTGTATAAGGCTACGATTGTTGATAGCCTTGTATACTTTGCACAACCTGGGTACAACGGAGTTTCTGCATATTCCAATAAGTGTGTGAACTTCGACTCCCCTCCTTCGTTAATTGGTTGTGTCAAATCCTCTTCCCAAAGAAATGCATGTCTGTACATTGTATATGTGTCCCACCTTTTAACATCTTCGTGATGCGTAGATGCATTTACTCATTCTCGGCCCATGTAAAACCCATGTGGTATAAGTAGGATCCAACCCCTTCATAATCAAGTGCTCTCCCACAACTATAAACTTTTGGCTTATTCGATTTTCAAACCTTACACAAGGGCACAAGATCTCTTCCTGGTCCCCCGCGTCTGCTTTAGCCATGTTTAGGAAATCTTGTACTCATTTTCTATATTCACTTGATAGTCTAGAAAAAGACATCCATTCCTTGTCTATCGTGAGCAACTTGTTTGATATGCTACTTTTTTACCAATGTTCCCCCTATGGAAAAAACCCTCAGCTATTACATATAAGACATTGTTTGATTATGCATATATTATAAATCCAAATAACCTTAACTTCTCTATAATTGGTAAGAGGTTCATATCCCATTCAGGAATGCTTAATCCATATTGCATCAATAGCTCCACTATTGTATTCCACTTCATAAAAAAAAATCGGCAGCATCTCCCCCTAGTTCTTCAAGTACACGAACCACACTAGGTGAGCACATATCGTTGACATTATAGCTAATAGTAAACACCACCACATATCATTATGTACCCAAAGAACAAGAAAAGATGCTACCCATTTTTTTAATAACAAAATAAAGTAAGAGGCAGTGGTGACAATATGGATTATATATGCATTCCCAAACTGCCCAGATGTGGACAATTCAAGAATTGTCTCATGACAAACAATACTCATCGCAACTTGAACAAAAAATCTGTTGACATGAATTTTATCTCACAAAAAAATACACTTCAATGCCAATAAATAATTTGTCCGAGGTGGCGATAAGATGTACGAAAGTCAAAGAATGATTCTTCCCTTTTCTTTTTCCACTAATTCTATAAATTTATAATAAATATATATGATTTGGTAATATTATAAAAATTAATACATCATAAACTAGTTGAGATCTTATATTTTCATTTTTAACAAATGAATTAGAAATCATGGTTGTTTAGGCTGTGTTTGGTAACTCTCCTGAGAAGTGATTCTCGTTGCTTTTATTCCTAAGATTCCAAAATAGGCGAAAATGGCGTTTGGTAACTTCACATTCTCTTCCTAGATTCCACTCCCAAAATTGGTTTGGGAATGGAATTTTGAAAGTTGAAAAAAGTAGCTTCTCTGATTCCGACTCCCAATTCTCGTTGTTTTTTTTTTCTACTCATTCTATTACATCTTTATCATCACCTTTAAACATTTTCATTATTTTCATCAAGATTTCAAATTTTTTTCAATTTCTCTCCTCTATATTGAACCAAACATGTTTCTCATTCTAGAATTCACTCCAAAGAATGCATTCTTAGTGGAATCAAGAATCAAGAATTGGAAGATGAAATTTGGGAGAGTTACCAAACTCAACCTTATTCTTCCTATTTTGCCTTTCCTCTTAATTTTCTTATTTACTTTCTAGAAGATCCATTAAAACAACAAAGGTGTTGGTGGAAGATAACACTATGAAAACAAGGGTATATGGTCTGGAAACAATTTGAACTGCTAAGTGGGTGATCTTAGGAAACTTTAAGAGTTAGCACCATCCCAATTTTGTAATCTACAATCAAAACTGTGTAATGCTCTCTTCATTATTTCCTGATAAATATATTTTTTAAATTATTAACTAATACTATAGATACTCATATAATCAATTTTTTAGAATGTTTAATCTTTCTCTTCCACCTTCCATTAGAATTTGTCAATAATAACATGAATTCCCAACAAAGTGAAATGGACAGTCCTCAACATCCCAACAAGAACTGGACCCCAGACATGAATTATTAACTTGTAGATAAATCATGTCTGTTACACGCTTTTCTTTTCTTAGTAAAAAGATTTGGCTAAGCATAGATAAATGAGAGATGTGTTAGCTTGGCAAATAGAATGGAAATTTAGCCGAAGCTATTTAAGCATGAATACAAAAACAATATGTTATTTTCCAGCTCATAGAGTGGAATGGCAAAACAGGATTTGTGTAGCCATTATCAAGCACTGGGATAAGCTTTGTCGAGTTGAGGACAAGCTAGTTAAGAAATATTAGGATGCCAGAAGATATCTTACTTTTAAGTATATGTCCATAGTTTATGTTTGTATGTTTAACTAATGTCATTAACAATACTTCCTAAAAAGATGAGTTATAAGTCCAAGTAACAAGTTTACAATCTTAACTAAGCTCAATCATATGGTGCCAAGAAAATTCAAAGTATGCAATGCACTAGCAACTAATTTAATATCTTGAATTTGTAGCATATCTTCAGCTCTTGTCATTTTTTATTGACTGTTGAAGAATGTGATATAACCCTCCCAGACATCTTTACGCTAAACATAGGAGGGACAAAGTAAAACATTGTGAAACTTAAACTAACATATTCTTGATATTATAATGGCTTCAAAACTTGTTAACTCAAAGATATGCAACACATTGTTAAATTGTTACACATCTTATGACCTCCTCTTTGATTTGCCCACTCAGATTTTTTATTTGATTGTTAAGAATATGATAAATAATGGCTCTATGTTATATCTTTAATATCAAAATAGGATAATACAATATGATATCATTAAACAAGAACTCAAATGTCATAAATAGAGTTGTTGGTCTTAATGCTTTAGACATCAAGTTCATTTAAGATATGCATCAACGATCATGTCTTCATGTCCACCCAGCCTAGTAAAAAGCACAAAATGATGTCTAGGAGATTGGGGTACCCCGCCTCAGTTTCCAAGTGAATAAAACCATAAAATCATAGATATTGGTATATTATACCAAATGATTAGAGATTAAAAATTGATCAACAAATATATTTAAATCTTATGAAAAGTTCCTTGATGTTTGAATAGAATATCTGAGAAAAATCAAGAAACCTAGTGGGAGAGTGTACCTCAAACCATCAAATAATTTACATAGAAGTGTTTTATTTATTTATTTTTTTTATTATTAAATTCTTTTGTTTTAGGTATTAACAAATAAAAGGGGATGTTACTGATTTGTCCTTAGCTAGGTTAAGTTGTCTCTAGGGTTTTATTAGGGTTACGAGGTTTTAGCAACTAGAGAATACTAGTCTCTATTTTGGGAATTTGTTTGTATTTATTATTTTATTTTATTTTATAAAAGAGCTCATATTCTAATGAATTGAATAGAGAATGAGCTATTATTGAATTAAGTTAAAGCCGGGTTTTAGTTTGAATTGAGGTTAGGTTGTGTGGAGGCTTGTAGCATGTATGGGACTGCTACATTCTTCTTCTTTTCTTCCTGCGCTATTATTACTCACTACATCATATGCCTGTACTAATAGATCATTGTTCATCCAAAAAAAGAAAAAATCCTGAACTAATCAATACATCCCAAGGTTGAAGAAAAGTTCTGATTTTCTGTTCCAAGTTTACTAACTGTTTATCATCAAAGTTGTATTCTATTCTAGCCTATAAAACCCGTCTTCTTATGGTATTTCATATCAATTCCCACCTAATTTCCATAATTTTTTAAGCTTTATTTACTATGAATTTCTATAAAAGGTAATGTTTCTTATATTGCTGATTTCCATACACTTATTGAACCAAGTTTCTAAATTATGTTTTATTAGATTTTCTGGGGCAAACTTGAGTTTTGCTTGTTTTAAATATTTTTACTAATCTAATTGTGTTTAAATTTGGAGGGTTAAAGCTTCATCCCTAAACCTACTAGCCTGCAAAATTTCATACCATTTGGGTAGGTCTAGACTGCATATTCATTCCTCAAAAGTTATGTCTAGATTATTTGGCAATTTCAGTAAACCTTGGGATCAATACGGCAAATTTTTCAAAAATAAACAAAATGCAACTCAAATCCTCAAATCCTATAGACGAGAGAGAGTGAGTGAGAAAAACAATGCAGTAGAGAAAGATCAACGATGAAGGAGAGTTAGAGAGAGGGGGGAAAGAGGTGAGAGGGAAACATACCTGTAACCTTGGAGAGCTTGAAACCACAAAAGCCTTAAATCTGGGTAACTAAAGTTTAAAACGCGGGAAAAGAGGAAAACAACGTAGCAAGGGTTATATACATGTGGCTATTAGAAGCGTTTCAAAATGCTTTTAAAGGTTTTTTTGCGCGCCTATAGGACGTATTTCTAAAATGCTTCTAAAGGGCTATAGACTAAATGTTTTGAAAACACTGCTAATGGTGCTTTTGGGGAGATAAAAAAGAAGCGTTTTGTAAACGCTGTATAAACCTCGTTTCCTGTATTAAGCGTTTTAATAGTGTTTTTAGGCATCTTCATAAGAAGCGTTTTGAAAACGCTATATAAATAACATTTTTTATTTTATGCAGTGTTTAAAAAAGGTTATTTTTGTCATTTACCCCATTTAACAACATTTTTTGAGAGAAATGTTGTATAATACTATTTCTTTTGTAGCATTTGTACAAAAACACTTTCTAAAGCATGCTGCTAAAAACCATTTTTGTTGTAGTGATTATTGGGAAAAAATTCATCTCTCACACTTTGTTCGAAAGGGAATGAATGAGATGACTTTTCATAGACTTCAAAGGGAAGGAATGAGAAAGGTAAAAGCAAACTTTGTTGATATAATAATCAATAGCACAGTACAAATGTCTTGTTCAACTCAATAAGCAACCAATTTCTTCAAAAAAGTTATACTACTCAATATCGAACAAGTTGATGATAGAAACTAAGGAATGAACCAGATTCAATTCTTTCGAACCGAATTACAGACTAATTTACATTACTCCTACTCATAAGATAGAAATAAAATTTGATGTTGATGTTGTTGATTCTTCTTTCACTTCTCGTCTATTTATATCGGATCAATTAGTTGTTGCAGTTGTAACTCATTCTTCATAATATTGAGTGTTTTTTTTCTACTTCCCATGCTTCCTCTTTGCCACAGTCATCTCCTCCATTCTCTATCATGACAGCGAATACTCGTCATAGGGTGTATAGTGGCCTTGCTTGGCTTGCTATGTAAATGATGATCCACATTCAATACGTGTCAGATGTCACAATATGTGTCTTAACTCTGGCTTTAATATGTGTCTCTATCTGTGGATATATTTCTAAGTCAATCCACGCGTCATCTACCTGTAGGCAAATTTATAGGATAGTGCTAACAAATACACCAAAATATGTCAAGATTTTTAATGTGAAAAACTCAAAAGAAAAAAAACCATGGGACACAAATTCAACAAAATATTCCACTAAATAAGAACAAGGTTCAATCTCACCAATACAAGAGATCAAGTACTCCAAGAAGCTTTGAAGAAAATGACATGGATTTGTGGATACTCACATTACCTTGAAGAAACACTAATCTTCACACATTTTTCTTCAATGTTTTTCTATTTTTCATGAGAAGAAACCCCAACCTCATAATACCCACATAAATAGAAGAAATTTTGTTTTGATACCTTCAATTACCAAAAAACAATGAAATAAAATCAAACTCAAATAAGATCAACAAAACCCTTGTTTTTCTTTCCTTACCTTTTTTATTCTTTTTTTGTTTTCTTTTTAATAAGAATCTTTGACTCTTTTGCCCGTTGGGCCGGGAGTCCCATGAGGAAGGCGCCTAACAAATTGTGATCAGGCTCAAGTGAATTCTCCAAGTAAAAAAGAAAAGAAAAATTCACATTTAAAGATTGTGTTGAGTTATGGGTCTGATGGGCATTCAAGCAAATTACTGGAATACTAATTTCATGATTTCATCATCAATGACGATATACAAGTCAAGTCAAATAATCAACGTATGCTATACTTGGAAGCCATCATAATTCATCATTAGTCTATTAAAAACCACAAATACCCCATCGAGCTTCTCAAATAATCTCATGAGTCGCATGCCAATTTTGAACGATGCAGGGGTGAGGAGGGGGAGTATCCTCTCCAAAAAGTGAAATGATACCCTCCTTGTGTCTCGGCTCATGACGTCGCACAAGGGGGGCGGCGCAGAGGATATGAGGCTGACTATATCACAGGATCTACCCATTTACGTTGCTGATGTGTGCGATGAGCTATCCACATTCCAACCTCGTCCTTTCCTGTTGTTTCGATGGTCCTTCCAAGGAAAGGTACAACGGCAACAACCAAGGAGGTGAACATGATACTCAGTACCTTTCCATTATCCATCTACTCAGTCTCAACTCGATCAATATTTTTATTACAAGTTGTTAATATTTTACGAATATGCAAGCCAACGTAGGCCATGGAGAAAGCCTTTTTAAACCCCAATCGAAATGCCGCAACAACAATAACTAAAAATTTCAAGTTCTTCCCATAACAATCTTCTGTTGTTTCCTCTTTCTCCACTAATTACCAAATCGAAGCCAAATGGAGGAAAGAAGGGTTACAGGTTGGGCTGCAAGAGATCCAAGCGGAATTCTCTCTCCCTACTCATTCACTCTCAGGTAGGCTCAAATCTCTCTTTCTCTTTCTCTCTCTCTCTCCCCCCCCTTCTCTCTCTCTCTCTCTCTCTCTCTCTCTCTCTCTCTCTCTCTCTCTCTCTCTCTAATATGTTTAATGTCTCAAAAAAGCAGGAAAACAGGTCCTGAAGACGTAGTTCTCAAGGTGATTTACTGTGGCATGGACCACACAGATCTTCATCAGATGAGGAATGAGATTCACATAACCAATTACCCCTTGGTCCCAGGGTAGGCACCTCTCACTTCACCACAATTAATATTGACACTAGAAATAATTTTAAAAAAAATGGAAGATCATGCCTCACAGTGACTTAGAACATGCTATAGCTTCTGTTTGTTTAATCTCATTCTTGTTTCTACTGAAAGGCATGAAGTGGTAGGGGAAGTGGTGGAGTTGGGTTCGGCTGTGAAGAAATTCAAAGTTGGGGACATGGTGGGAGTTGGGTGCATTGTTGGGTCTTGCGGTGAGTGCTCCTCCTGCATGTCCAACATAGAGCATTACTGTAGTAAAACGATACTTACAACGGCGTCTATAAAGATGGAAACCCAACACAGGGAGGGTTCTCTTCGGCCATGGTGGTTCTAGAAAAGTAAGCAAGCAAATTAAAGATCGAAACTAGCCATTCTCTCTCTCTCTCTCTCTCTCTCTCTCTCTCTAACGAACCTTATTGATTGTCTTAATTTGATGTAATTATTAATATATATGTTAAGTGTATTAATTCTAACCTCTTCTATGTTGGACCAACCCAAACCTGGCCTTTCCCAGACCAAAAAATTGGCCCGAAAGATCCAGCCCAAGACTAGGCCCAACAATGCCTTAGGCCTGAAATTGCAGTCCAACCTTATGCTTGGGCCATACTCAGGCCTACCCTAGTTCGGTTTAGGGCCCAATGCTAAGACACAAGGCCCGAGTTCCATTATAAAGGTAAACAGAATTTTTACGTACATTTTTATTTGGAAGAAAATGTTCTGTGATGATAATGTGTCTGTAGTGTTTACGGTGAATTATAAGCTGACACATGATGTGTTTCAGGTTCAAAAAAGTATTCAGGTGTAAAAAAATGAGACCAAATTCAAAAAAAAAAAAAAGAATGCCATGTGTCAATCAATGGCATGCTTATATAGGTCTGTGTCAACACAGACAATCGTCTCTTTTCTATAAAAATAAATTTGTATATAAATATGGAATGCTTTTTATAAAATTAATTTAGTTTTATATAATATATTAAAGTGTCTGGGCCCACCCAAGACCCGTACAAAAAAGTTGGGCTGGGCACAAGCCTTGATATCGACGTTTTTTCCTCACCTGAGCCTGAAACAAAGTTAGGCCGGCCCATTCACACCCTAATATTCTATCACCTGGTTTTAGGACAGCCGGTTAATTGCTTTATTTAAGATGGAATCAAAGCAGGTTTTTAGGTTGTGAGTTGAAATCCCCTTGGTGCAATTATTCATTCTCATGGGTCTCGCACCTTGTAGAATCAATTAGATAAATGCAACTGTGATAATGCAGATTTGCGGTGAAGATACCGGAGAAGCTGGCACCGGAGCAGGCAGCGCCTGTACTGTGCGCCGGGGTGACAGCTTACAGCCCCTTGAAACAGCTCAGTGGGTCCGACAAGGTTCTCAACGTTGGGATTCTGGGCTTGGGAGGAGTTGGTCACGTTGGGGTTCAAATAGCCAAGGCGATGGGGCATCATGTGACTGTGATCAGCTCTTCTGATAAGAAGAGGGAGGAGGCATTAGAGCTGTTGGGTGCAGACTCTTTCCTGGTAAGCTCCAACGTAGCAGAGATGGCAGCGGCTGCGGAAACCCTAGACTACATTCTCGACACTGTACCGGCAGTGCACCCTATCTGAGCTTACCTTTCGCTTCTGAAAGTAAAAGGGACGCTCATGATGGTTGGCGTCGCTCCCAAACCTCTTCAATTCGACTCTGTCGATGTAATTCTGGGTATGCCACTATCCATCGTCCTGTATTTTAAAGCGACATGAGAATTGAAAAAATTAACTGGTTTTGTTGATGGGTTTGTGGTGTACGTTTTGTAGGGAAGAAGACGATTACGGGGAGTTTCATCGGGAGCATGGAAGAGACGCAGGAAATATTGGAGTTTTGGGTAGAAAAGGGATTGAAGTCGATGATAGAGGTTGTGAAGATGGATTACGTGAACAAGGCTTTCGAGAGAATGGAAAGAAATGAAGTGAGGTATAGGTTTGTGCTGGATGTTGCCGGTAGCGATCTCCAGTAATCGAAGCCAATTCGGATCCTTAAGCGATGGAGGGATGGTTCTCTAAAATAAGTTTAGCTGTATGTCTTTTAAGTGTTTTGGTAGAATAAATTAAAGATGCAGGGGTAGGAGCCTAGAACGTTATCAATAGATAACATCCAGAGCTAAGATGAATAATTACATCCCGGGCTACAACTTGTTGCTTAAGACTTCAAAGTCTTTCAAGTGAAATGGAGACAATCTCTAGGACAAACGGGTCAGAACTCGGAACCCGTCTTTACCAACTTAATATTACCACTCATGATCAAAAACTAACAACTAACCGCTCACGCTTGCCAATCAACAAAATAAAACGTGAAATATGATTATTAAACGGCAAAGGATCCTCAGCAACTGAATAACCGGGCAGCTTCACTGCATGTCACGTCGCCAAAATTTTAATACTACCTTCCAAAATTGAAAACCGTACCTAATATGGCATGCAATGAACACCACCACCACTTGCCAGTTGCCACCAGGGTTGCCTGATTAATCTGACCAACTAATTTCCCCTAGCTTGGGTGGTTTGTGGGCTGTCAATCGGTCAATCCGAACTCAGCCTGAACTTAACTATATTGCCCCAAACTCAGTCCGAGCCTGAACTTGGCCCGTTTTAAAATCATGGGTGTTAGGCCAAGTTCGGGCCATCCGAAGATTCAGAACTAAAATCTTCTTTTTAAATTGGACTGATCATGGGATCATAATTACCCCTAAATACTTCAAAGTATAGTACCAAAAATAAAACTTTGATAATATGCCTAATTAGTAAAATGTGTGTTGATAATAGCCAAAGCTGCATTATATTTGTTGGACTAAGCTATACCAATTTTGGGCTGGATGGGCCCCAGCTATATTTTGTGTCTATTTTGGACCGGGCCAAACTGGGCTTTATTTTATTACTATTTCGGACCGGGTCAATAAATTCAGGCTGAAAATGAATCTGTCCGAACTCAATCCAAATAAAACTTTGGACCTGAAAGATGGGCTTGAATTCACCATCTTGAAGTTAGCTTGGGCCAAACATAAAATTTTCAGGCTGGACATATTGGTTTTTGGGCCAATCCAGCCCAATTGATACCCTTATTGGAATGACTCACAAGAGACAGGTGTAGGGTCAATTCCGCATGCAGCATTCCAAGATCATATGCCATGTAGATTGCCTTTTCCAGCCCAGAGCAGTGCAGGTGCGGGTGCAGGCCCTGCTCCATGATTTGGTTGTCTGTGAGCCATACGAGTGGCTTGACATAAAAAGAAAAGAAGAATACTCTTTTTTTTTTTCGGTAATCCCAGTGCCAAAAAAGGAGGAAAAAAAATTAGTCTCACCATTTAGAGTTTAAATGGGAGAGAAGGGATTTTCTATGATTTGAAATGCTTATGCAGTCCAAATGGATCTATCAGAGTCTGGCTTTGTGCAGTCAAAATCCATGTGCATTTTGTGCAGAAGGATCAAGGGGCGGACACATCAGTGC
>JAOXJP010008285.1:0-17950 GCA_025762735.1 Platanus orientalis | reverse complement strand
AAACCCTAATTCGTGTTAGGCACGAAATTAGGCTAATTTGGTAAATTTTACCAAAAATAGAAAATTGAGTTAATAACTGAATCAAATACTACTATCACTAAGAAACATCCTAGAACAAATGGGATCTTATTCTGACTTTTAAATAGAAAGTTATAGCGAAAAAGAAAATTACTAAAAATAGCAAAAACGCTAATTTGAGGGCTTAAACGAAAGAATTTACGCGAAAAGTGGTGGTGCTCACGACGAAGTGTGAGTTTTGATCCTTGCGAAATTTTTCTTAAGCTCACCAAATTTCACGCAATTCCGTTATCGGGGCTCATGATTCCTACTAGAGCTTTTTCCTTTTGGGCTCATGATTTCTACTAGAGCTTTTTTTTCTTTTTTGTGTGTAACTCACAAAACTGCTTGTGACATCTGTCCTACATCATGAGATGTTGCTGGAGGTTGTAGCCTTATAGGTGAACATACTGCTGTTAGGTTGTGGCTCAAGTTGGAGAGCTTGCATGTGACTAAGTCTCTCATAGACAGGTTGTATTTGAGACAACACCTTTATACATTGAGGATGAGGGAAATTGTGTCTCTTTAAACCCTCTTTGATGAATTCAATAAAATATTTATGGATTTGAAGAATATTGATGTAAAAGTTGATGATGAAGACCAAGTTATTATTGTTTGATACTCTTTACTTTCATCATATGAACACTTTGTTCCTACCTTAATCTATAGAAATGATATCATCTTTATGGACGATGTTAAGGCATCCTTGCACTTTAGAGAGTAGAAGGTGCTTGGAGAAGAGGTGAGGGCCAGGCTGAAAGTTTGTTTGCAAGAGGAAGAATGGAGGAGAAGGGTTCACCAGCTAGGGCACTTTAGGCAAGATTGTCTAAAGCTCATAGAAAATAAGAAAGAAGTTGCTAGCATTGCAAATGAAAATTATAATGGTTCTGAAAACGTCATTTCAATGATTCATTGTAATGTATGCACAGATAATGAGTAGATTCTTGACTTGGGTTGCTCTTATCATATGTGCCAAAACCGGGATTGGTTTATTATCTTTAAAGAAATGAATGGAGGTACAATTTTGATGGGGAATAACATGACTTATGGAACCGTAGGAATTGAAATAGTTTGGATCAGGATGCATGATGGGATTGTCAGGATCTTGTTTGATGTTCAATATGTACCAAAATTGAAGAATCTTATTTCTTTGGGTATTCTTGACTCCAATGGGTGCAGATACACCGTTGAAAGTGGAGTTATGAGGGTGATAAAAAGTGCTTTGGTGGTAATGAAAGGACAAAAGAATGGTAATATGCTTTGGTGGTAATGAAAGGACAAAAGAATGGTAATCTTTATGTACTTCAGGGAAGCACAATTTCAAGAGCAACAATAGTTTCATTCTAAACATATTCAGATGTTGATACTACTTGCTTATGGCATATGGGGCTAAGGCATATGAGTAAGGGGAAAGACGGTTTTGAGCAAGCAAAGCTTGATTTATGGTAAGAAAACAGGGAAGTTAGACTTTTGTGAGTATTGTGTGTTTAGGAAGCAATTCAGGATTACGTTCAATTCGATTGTTCATAGGACCAATGGTACAATGAATTATTCACTCTGATCTGTAAGGTCCATCTCGTATTGCTTCAAATGGGGGTTTTCTTTATCTTTGACTTATATTAATGACTACTCAAGAAATGTTTGAATATTTACTTAAGGCATAAAAATGAAGTGTTTCTCAATTTCAAGCAATGGAAGTCCATGATTGAGAAATAGATAGGTAAGAAGATCGAGTGACTGAGAACTGATAATGACTTAGAGTTTTATTCAGGTGAATTTGATGATTCTGTAAGAATGAAGAGATTATAAAGCATCACACAGAAAAATGTCCAGTAGAATGGTGTGACATAACGCATGAATATGACTCTTCTTGAAAGAGCTTGTTGTACTTGTATGCTATCTATTGTTGGATTTGGAAACGAATTTTGGGTTGAGGCGGTTTCCACAGCTTGCTACTTGGTGAATTGGTCTCTATCGATTGCTAGTGAGCTTAAGACTCCTGAGGAGGTATGGTCCGACACTCCTACATAATATTCTCGCTTGAGGGTTTTTGATTGTTCTATTTATGCTCATGTGAATGAACGTAAACTTGAACCTAGAGCTAAGAAGTGTATTTTTTTGAGTTATGCATTTAGGGTGAAGGAGTACAGGTCGTGGTATCCTGATCCTGAGTTCCCTAAGTTTCTTATTAGCAGAGATGTTACTTTTGATGAGTTTTCCATACTTCAACTCAAAAAAAAAAGAATGTTGACGGCAAACAAGTAGAGTTAGAGTGATGTTTTAGGGAAGGGGTAAGATGACACTTTTGTTAAGCCTATTGGGGAAGAGGTGCAATATCCTAGTGAGGAGGAAGAAGCATAAGAGGAGCAACAATTTAATATTTCTACTAGGAGATAGAGGAAAGAGTAGACTACCAAAGAGGTATAGTAGCTATGATTGTGATAAAAACTGTTGAGTGTTAAGAACCTTTCACATACCATGAAGCTATTATAAGTGGTGAGTCTACGTAGTGGATTGTTGTTATGAATGAAGAGATTAAGTTTTTCCGTAAGAATCGAGCTTGGGAGCTAGTGAAACCGGTAAAGAAAAAAATAATTTTTAGTTGTAAATGAGTTTTCAAGAGGAAATAAGGAACTCCAGGAGTTGAAGATGTAAAGTACAAGGCAAGCTTGGTGGAAAATGGCTATAGTCAGAAAGAGGGTGTGGACTTCAATGAAGTATTCTCACTAGTTTTGAATCATAGTTCTATATGCGTATTGTTTGCCATGGTTGCTATGCTTGACTTAGAGTTAGAGTAGCATTATTGTTAAGAAAACTTTCTTGCATGGTGAGCTTGAGGAGCAGATTTATATGCATTGGCAAGAAGGGTTGGTCGTTTAAGGTAAATAAGATCATGTTTGCTTATTGAGAAAGTCTTTGTATGGCCTGAAATAATTGCATAAACAATGGTACAAGCGGTTTAACACTTTTATGCTTGGACATGACTTTTCTAGGAGACAGTATGATAGTTGTGTTTATTTCAAAAAGCTCTCAGATGGTTCTTTTGTGTACTTGTTAATTTATGTTGATGACATACTTATTGCTACCAAGAACATGTTTGAAATCAATAGGTTAAAAACTTAGCTTAGTGGTGAGTTTGAGATAAAAGATTTGGGGACAACAAAGAGGATTTTGGATATGGAAATTTGTTGGAATAGAAAAACAGAAAAATTGTATATGTCCTAGAAAAATTATTTTGTTAAGGTACTTGAACACTTTGAAATGTAGGATTTTAAACCTATAGGTATTCCACTTGCTAATCACTTTATAATTTTACCTGACTTGTTACCACATATTGAGGAGGAATACATGTCTTATGTTTTGTATGCTAGTGCAATTGGGAGCCTCATATATGCTATGGTTTACACTCATCTATGTATTTCACATGTAGTTAGTGTTGTGAGTAGATATATGGAACATCCAAGGAAGTCACATTGGTAGGTAGTAAAATGGATACTTTATTATTTAAGAGATATTACAGATGTTGGTTTGATGTTTGATAAAACTGGTGGACTTGATGGTTGTACAGTTGGATTTGTACATTTTGATTATGCAGGTGATTATGATAAGAGGAGGTCTTTGATATGTTATGTCTTTTCTCTCTTAGGTTGCGTAGTTAGTTGGAATGTAACAATACAGTCTACAATTGCTTTGTCTAATACTGAGGCAGAGTATATAACAGTGACTGAGGTAGTGAAAGAGGCTATTTTGTTGGGCTTGCTTGGCGAGCTGGGCTTAAAGCAGGGTTTGACTATTATACATTGTGACAGTCAAAATAATTGTAGCTTGTATTGTGACAGTCAAAATCAGATATATCATGAGAGAACCAAACACATTGATGTTACATATTACTTCATTCGTGAGATCATCTCACAAGGTTAGATTGTAGTTAAGAAGATTGACACAACAAATAATCCAATAAACATGATGACCAAGTCACTTCTTGTATTCAAGTTCAAGTATTGCTTGGACTTGATTGGTGTTTATAGTATTTGAGAGTTACCCATCAAGGTTTTGTGGAGAAGATGGGAGAAGAGTTTTCTGTACTATGGAGCTTGGTACAATTCAAGCCAAGGTAGAGATTTGTTGGGAAAGTGTCTAGTATTCAACCCAAGATGCATCCCGGATGTGCATTCCAGAGAAAAACCTGCCTAATCCGTTTTCCAACCCAATGTGGGGTTTGACCCGACCCGCATGTTGAATGGGTTTTTTGGGGTTTATAATTGGGTTTCTTGGATTTCGTGCCACCACACTGTTCATTGTAATCTCTGTTTTCCTTCATAGTGAAAAGTCTCTCTTGCCATTCTTCACCCATGGACATAGGCTTCAAGTCGAGCCACACACATCGTCTGTTTTCTTTTTGAGATTTCTGTTTTTGCTATTTTCTTTCTTGTATTTTGCTGCATACAAACTCCATATCTAGGGATTCTGCACAACAAGGGATCTGAAGACAACTTCAAAAGAAAATGATTTATTGTATTGATTTATAAATGGGATACAACTTTTTGATTTTACACTCTTTTTCAAGAAAATAACTTCTTATGGGTGACGCATGTACAGGTGAGTGCTATGAAGGAGGGTTTTTCTTAATGTCAATAATGTAGAGCTTGTCTCCTTCCTTAGAGTGAAGAATGATCAAGCATTGTGCATTGAAAATGCTAAGTGTGTATATCCTCTTTCTTGATAGGCATTTTAGCGTAATCATCTTGAAAAAAGTCCCTTGCTCATGGGAAAACTTCTCTTTATATTTCTTCTGCGTGGTTGATGAGCAATTGTTAATCACCCTGTGGCTTTAATTGGATCTGATTGAATGAAATCCACCCGTTTTGGAGATTTGACTTTGCTTGATTAGATTCTGTCAAGCCTTCATTTCTTATTTGGTCAAATTTGAATTTAAATTGTTGCAGACTGAGATTCCTCATCTTCTAGTTTGTTGGAGACCTTGCATATCCTTAATCAGTGGTAGCTCCTTGAAAGGGATTTTATTTAACTATGGATTCATGCTCCCTACTCTCTATGCTGAGCTAGAGTCCTTGGGCCTGAGTCCATGGACAACTTCTTTTGAGACAAAAGGGGGTGGTTTGTGGACCCCTCTAGGCTGTGCTGCGGGGGTGAGTCAGTGGATCCTTTTAGGCTGATGTCATGGGGAGTGAGTACATAGCAGACACTTGTTATCTTCTGACTTATGGTTTTGCTTTATCAAAAATTAAGGCTCCATGGAATACTAAATCAAGATTTGTCATAGCCTGGGGAATAGCTACATTATGTGCTTCCCCTTTTTTAAAGTGGAATGAGATATTACTGGGAAAATGCCAATTCTACCTCATAAGTTACCTTCCAATGATAGAAATGACGAAGGAATAAATTTTGGCAATGGAAAGCTTCTGTTTGATGTTGAATTTTCTTGTTGATAAGTATATTATACTGGATTAAACAGGCAGATTCTCTGTGACTACTGCACGTCTTGTTACAGAACTCATATTGTTCATACAAATACACACTTGTGTTTGTATATATGCTCATATAACACTCCTAAGTGCTACATATAGAGTGGGAGAGGGAATTTTGTATCATCTCTCATACATATGTGAATGTTGCATTTGGTTATGGAATAACTTTTGCTGCTGCTATTTGTAGGGCAAGAAATTAAACGTAGAAAGAGACACCGGAGAAAACACTTTGACGATCAAGAACCATGTGTAATGAGAGGTGTCTATTTCAAGAATATGAAATGGCAGGCAGCAATAAAAGTTGACAAGAAGCAAATTCACTTGGGGACTGTTGGGTCACAAGAAGAGGCTGCACGTTTGTATGACAGGTATTTATGTCTTTCTCACCCATTTATCCGACTAGTTATAAGAATTTTAAGATCCTGATACGGTTATATGTAAACTAGTAACGCTATTTTGAAGTTGCTGAAAAAACAGAAGATCTTGTTAATCACCAATATTATCAAAAAAATTATTAATTTACAGAAGGTTCTAATTTATTAGAAATGGTTAGTAGTAAATATGCAGAAAGTTCTTACTTATAGTTCGAATGAATTCTATATGATCTTCTTTTCCCAGAAGACAGTTATCATCCTCTTTCATTTTGGTGATTTACCACAAAACAGACCCCCGGGATCAATTAGAAAAATCGAGTCAGTAGAATTTTATTGCTTCTTTTGGTGGTTAAGTTTAGGGTTAGCCGACCCTGAACAGACCTCAATAAATAAAATGAATTACATTTGTAATAAATACTTCCACATACATCCACAGATCTCTTAAAAGAATGTTAAGCAGCTCAAAAGGATAGGAAAAATCATACAAAAAAATCTCCTCATCAACAAGACTACAAAAAGACCAAAAAAAAAAAAAATCCTCCACTTGTTTGGTTTCCTTGAAAGTGTGATCGATCAAGTATTTAGAAAACTGGCCCTTGGAATGAAGGATAGAGTCAAAAATTCTACTGAATTGCTATGGGGCATTGTAGACACCCATTAGCTTCAACCCAGTAGTTCCTACGACTTTTCCTAAGGTTTTCAGCAACACCAAGTTCAAAGCATTGTCAGTGGCTTGTAATTCATGCTGGATCATTGAGCTAGGGTTCATTCTATTGGCAAAAACTGGAAACACTCTCCCATCATGGTCCCGGGTCTCACCTCCATAACCCCCTACGTCATCAAGCAAGGATCCATTTATATGAATCATCCATTTTCCTACCTAAGGGAAACCCATTTTCTTGGATTAGGGATTTTAGGATGGAATTCAATATCCACTCTCCCACAGCCTTCCATTAGACATTCCTTTCCTTCTGTAAGGTATAAATCGTGGCATGAGGAAAGACGATGCAGTACAAATGAAGAGATTTGGATCTTTTAAACAAATCAAAGTATAACAAAGCAATTCAAACAATTGAGCAAGCATAAGCAATAGGGATCCAGAGTGATGAGGACATCATGGCCGAGAGGGTTTTGTCTTATGTTTGGAGTCTAATTATGCTTTAGTCTAGATATATATTTTTTATTTATGTCTCTTGTAAGGGGGGCACAGGTTTTTAGGGCATTTAAGTCTTTGTTTGGGTTTCTAGGGTGTTTTGTCATTTATTTTAGTAGAGAGGTGTCTATGTATCTGGACAAGAGGGGTAGTTCAGTCCACACAGACTTTTGGTTATAAACCTAGCTGTGGGACTCTCTTTATAGAGCCCACGACCAGGCCTCTTGGAAGTTATGTGATTTTGAATAAAGGCTAACGTTGGCTTCTTCTTCTTCTTCCTTTGTTTTGCAGGATGGAGACCCAAAACCTTGGAATGGGACTAGGCCCCCACCTAGTTTAATGCTGGTGGTAGAAGCCACTCCCTCCCCTTGGGTTAAAGGTCCCTTCCTCCTTACTCTTCTTTACTCTTCTTTTTTTTACTTAGTTTTTGCAGGGTTCTGTGTGCTGAAACTGACATACCTGCGAGGGATTCCACACCATTCGTTATTCTTCAACTATCTGAGCAGACCAACACTTCCAAGAGCATTCTAGGGCCTGGATGATTTTGATTGGAGGAAAGTGCAGCATTAAGGTTGGTTTTCATCAAGTTTTAGAAGGATTTGCTTCAGCCCAGGTGTGAAACAGGGCTTCTAGCAGCCTGTAGGAGATCAGATCCCTACTCCAACCAGTGAAGGTCTTTGAGAATGTGATTTTCCCAGGTTGTAGAAACCCCTTGGGTGATCCTATACCCCTCAACAAATTCTAGAAAAGTCCTATTAATTCGGAGCCCCACTTGGGTTTGGTTTGGCCAGTCGTGAACTCATCTTGCAGAACAGCTGGTGGGAGATCGAGCACCAATCCTCCATGGTCTAAGGTTTGAACTGTTGGGCACTTCTAAGAGTTAGGGGACCCCTGGGCGACACTACCTGTATGATCAGCCTGCAGAAAAAGTTCCATTAAATTTAATTCCCACCTGAGTTTCCAAACCAGGCGTTAGAACAACCTTTTGACCACTCTTGGGAGGTTTACCAGTAGCTATCATAGATCTAGTTTTCTTATGAAGAAATACTTCTAGGAAGTCAAGAAGGTCTGGGCGATCCCAATTCTAGCAATCCAAAGTAGCCAGAACTTCTTCTGATCAAAATTCTTCAAGGGCATTACAAGGATGGCGTCAAACAGGGTATGTGAGCGGACTCTAAAATTCCCTCTCCCAACATCCAAGTATGAAAACTTGATTCAGTGGGAGTACAGCTGGGTATTCTAGACCCTTAGGTGACCCAAGTGAGCATGATACTCTGCAAAAATTATTCCTCAACAGTCAACCCTACCTAGATTCATTCTTAGCTGGCGGTACACTTGGGATCAGCTTCCACCAGATTTGGCTCTACTCCAGCACCCTTTATTTGCTAGTTGAAGCCTGGGATTTGTGAGGGTGCATAAGTAGAGACATCATGGGAACTTTTTGAGCTAACGTCAGGTTCTATATCTCTGGTTCTAATTCTCTTTCAAATCCCATTAAAGTAGGAATTATTGGTGGTTGTAGGGCTTTGGCTGGGACTGACCTTGTTAATTTTCTGAATAAATCCCATTATTTTGCCTTATATTGCTGACATTAATTATGCTTAAAATCTTCCCTTAAGATTCCCATGCAAACCCCCAATTATCCTTGATGTGTTTCCATATTAATCACCATGTTTTGACCACTTTTGAGCTACTTTTATGCATCAGATTTTCCGGACAGCAATCCTGAAATTTTTTTTAGTCTTTAAGTTAGTTTGATAATTTAAAATATTGTTTAGGTCTCTTATTTTCTCATTACTTTGTAAACCTTAATTTCTCTAATGCATATGGATACAACTTAAGAATCACTTGATTTAGCATGTGAACTTGCAAGTAGGAATCTTGTTTATTTCTCTTTATCACTTTAGCAATTTTATTCTTATCTCTTGTGCATACACTCATTACTCTACATTCATCTTGCATCAGATATGGTATCAGAGCTTTAGGTTTAGGGTTTAATTACTTTTAGGTTACATCTTAGGTGTAGTTTATGCGTGGTAGGTTAGTTTGTATTTTTGCATCTCATAACATTGCATATTTTATTTAGCATGTTAATTCACTTTTTTCTGCACTTAGAATATTTTTTAGAGTCTTAGGCATTTTTCCATTCATTTAGAGTCTAGGCATTCTCTTAGGGAGTTCTATAGCTTCACTGTCCCTAGTTCTTTGGTGTGTGACCATTAAGTCTGAACTTGTGATGTTCCTAAGAGAAAGGATTAGCTCTCCACTCACTCAGGACCCATCCTTTAGAGACCTAGCAGGGAGGGTGGATAGATTGACCCTAGCTGTAGAAGCTAGCAAGAAGGACATCCATGAGCAGATGCAGGAGGTCCATAGAGAGTTGACTCCCCATACCATGAGGGATTCTCAGGAGGGGAGAGGAGTTCACATAGGTCATCTTCAGGACTACCATTCGGGTCATGGGTCTAGGAGGGTTTAGGTATTCACTTTTGATGGACGCCTCGACCCTGAGTATTTCTTGGACTAGATTAGAGAGATGGACTAGTACTTTGACTGGTACGATATCTCCCCTCACAGGTAAGTTAAATTTGCCAAGATGAAACTAGTTGAGTCATCTCAACTTTATTGGGATTCAATTGAGCGAGAGATTTATTGGAGATATGAAACACCCGTTATTAGTTGGGTAAACATGCGAAGTAGGCTCAGAGAGTATGTTCCATGTCATTATCAGACTAGACTTCTTGAGTAGTACGACGCAATCCGCCAAGGTTCATCTAGTATAGTAGATTACATCACACGGTTTGACGATATTAGGTTGAGATATGGAGTCTGTGAGAGTCTTGATACCGCCATCATTAGATTTAAAGAGGGACTTAGACCTGAGATACACAAGTAACTCCATCCTTATTATATCATCACCTTAAAGGAGGCCTTTAGACTAGCCTAGGACATGGAGAGGTGCGTGAGGCTTTCTGCTTTACAGTTCCTCGGTCCTAGGTGTGAGGATGTTAGGTTAGGAGCCTCTACTGGTGGACAACCATCTATACTAGGTTCTAGCACCTCTAGACGTAACCCTACTCTTGTTAAGGAGAATGATGTAACTGAGGGTGTCCCTAAAGTAGACCCTGAGCTATGTCCTAGTTTGATGGAACATTTTTTGCTTACAAAAGACACTGTACACCAGAAAGAGTCACAGGAGGATCAATCATTAGATGGAGTGAGAATTGATGAGTTATATGACCCTCTTGTATTGGAGATGCCTAGTGATGATGAGGCTGATGTTGATGAGGTTGATCCTATCCAGGCTCTGAGTGATGATGAGGAAGGAGAACCTCAAGAGGTTGGCTAAGAGGTTCAGGGAGTTCAAGAGTGCACATTTGTAGAGATCTTAGTAACTAGTTCTGTTGTACCTAACCCTAACCCTGATACATTTGAGTCTTAGTGTCTAGTTTTACTATCCCTGACTTTGACCATGATACTGAGTAGGAGAATCATGTGGTCCAAGAGGTCCAGGTGAGTGTACCCATAGCAATTATAGTGTTGGGACTTGTTGAGCCTGAACTTGAGCTTGACATTAATATATACACTTTGTTGTGTTTTCTATTTGAGAGAGAACCACTTGTGCCTAAAGTACACACGTTCTTTGAGAAGATGGTTCATACCCCTAGGGTATTCATTTCCCTAGTACCTCTTTAAGACTTAGCTTTTAGTTATTTCTGGAAGGTACTATGAAAAATGAAGGGTGTAATGTGTATTGGGTAGATTCTTGTCAAATGATTACCATCCACCTACTTATGGGTGTCTTAAGATGGAAATCAAGAGTCATGGTCTTTTACTAAGCTTAGAGACCTTATTGTGATGTCTAGTTGGTGAGAACCTCAGGGTGAAGGGTAGTGTTCTGTCTATCATAGAGTTTGCATGCATTAGTAAGGTAAATAGGATAACTAGCAATGGTCTGTTTGAGATTGCCATATCTTGTAGACCTTGGGTTCCTATAGACCTCATACCTATGTTTGCATCCCATTGTCCATTTGAGTCTGCATCTGCATTGGCTTTGCATTTACATTCATTACACCAGGAGATTAGACGTAGAATTGTTATGAGCATTGAGGGATATAAACAGTCGACTGATTTGCACCGTTTGCATCCTGAATTTTAGGTCGGTGATTTAGTTATGGTTTGATTGCATGCGAGGAGTTCGGGACTTTACAAAGTTCTGAACAAGATTGGACCTAATGTATATATTTTATATATTCCGACTGATTTGGGGATCAACCTTACCTTTTATATGGAGACTCTTATACCTTATCATGGCCATTCCACACTCGATCTTGAGTCTTTTGTAGATACTCAGACCTTAGTCTTTTAGTCTCTTCAGCCTATGTCACTACTTTCACCAGTTACTACTTGTAGGGAGGAGATTGAGGTCACATTAGAGGATCAGATCATTTCTACTTGATGAAGAGGTTACTAGAGATACCTCATTAAGTGGAAAGACCGGATAGAGATTAACAGTATTTGGTTGACAGAGAGCGAGCTATGGAGGATTGACGGTGATGTTCTAGAACAATACCATAGCCGTTTATCGTCAGAGGTGACTTTTTCCGAGGAGGAGAAAGTTGATGAGGACATCATGGTTGAGAGGGTTTTGTCTTATGTTTAGAGTCTAATTATGCTTTAGTCTAGTTATATATATTTTTTATTTATGTCTCTTGTAAGGGGGGCACAGGTTTTTGAGGGTATTTAAGTCTTTGTTTGTGTTATTAGCGTGTTTTGTCATTTATTTAAGTAGAAAGGTTATTTCTGGTCTATGTATCTGCACATGAGGGGTAGTTCGGTCCACACAGAGACTTTTGGTTATAAACCTAGCTATGAGACTCTCTTTATAGAGCCCACGACTAGGCCTCTTGGAAGTTATGTGATTTTGAATAAAGGCGAACGTTGGCTTCTTCTTTTTCTTCCTTTATTCTGTAGGATGGAGACCAAAAACGCTGGAATGGGACTAGGCCCCCACCTAGTTTAATGCTGGTGGTGGAAGCCACTCCCTCCCCTTGGGTTAAAGGTCCCTTCTTCCCTACTCTTTTTTTTTTTTTTAATTTTTTTACTTAGTTTTTGCAGGGTTCTGTGTGCTGAAACTGACATACCTACGAGGGAGTGAGACAACCCCAGAGGATTACAATCGACAAAATACAACACTAATCCATCACTTTTAAACTTAATTTAGAATACAAAAGCTCCTAAGGAGGATACCTTGGCCCCATTCCTATCACTGGCCCCAAAAACATCCAAAACAATTCCTCCCATTTACAGACCTACAGTCTCCCTCCAATCCCTAATCGATTCTATCCTACTCACATCCGCTCCTCCATTACATTAAGAAAACCACCCATATATCTTCTCTTTTGCTTTATTCAAAGCTTTATACGATGGTTTAGCTTCCATGTAAACCAACAAACCGTAGTAGGCACCAAGCCTCAAAGTTGCTTTCCTCTGTCTGATAACACCCGTCTTCCATCCCATCAATAAGACTTCTAGATATGGTGGAATTACCTAGCTTTTTCCAAACTCCTTGATAATCTCTATCCATATCTCCCTTTAGTATGGGTAATGAATTAGAACATGAGTTTATGACTTTGCACCACCATTGATGCAGACAACATTATGTGACTTATGTATATATCCCCACATAAGAGGGCTAGATTTAAATTTACATATTATGTGAAGTTGATTAGAATTATTTAGGAGTGTGTAATTTTGTAAGAAGGCCAATAGTGCCATGTTTAGTTTAGTCTTTTTTTTTTTGGTTTTTGAGTTGTAATCTTGTCACTTACTTTTAGCCCAACTTTTCAAGGGTCAAAACTTGTATTTTTGGCTTGATTTTGGTGTCATTAGAGAGGTTATTCAGGTACCTATGTAAAGAGACCAATATTGCACAAATCCAAGGTGATTTGGGGAAGTTATGACCAAATTACTAGAAGGGTATCAATAAGTGATGAAAATTGTGTCAGAGTCGACATAATGGGCCCCACAATGTGGCTGATTGACAATTTGGGTATCTCAATGTTTTTGGCCACTTAAGTATTAAAAAATTTTGGGATTTTAGAAATTATTAGATTTAGGAAAACTTTTGCCACAAGTTGTCTTTATTGAGTGTATGATTTAGAAAGTGAGATTTTAGTAAGTCTTGGTGTGCAAGTTTAGGTGTTATCAAGTTTCTAATTTTATACTTATTATTTTTCAAAGCTTGTAAGTCTATTTAAAGGCACTAAAGTCATTCAATAAAATCAGCGAAGATTGAATAAAAATTGTGTATGATATTGGGTGGTCTCCCAAGTGGTCGTGTGTAGAAGTATATGAGCTTATTTGTGTATTTTTTCTATTTGGATGTATGTTGCCCCCATAGAGTAGTGATGTATTGAATCATTTATGCACACACACACACACACACACACACACACATATATATATATATTACGTATGGTGTGTAGAATACCTTAATATACACACACATACGATTCTCCCCAAGTTTATTATTCTCACTTTCTCTTTCTTCTTCTTCTTTGCATTTTAGTTCTACAATACAAGTTTCAACTTGGTATCAGAGCTCACCAGGAGTTGACCAGGAGATACAGACGAAGACGATGAGCCAAACCCTCTGTTGAAGTCAGCAGGCCGTAGGTCAAAGGCTACAGATCTTGAATCATTGTGATTTATAGAGATTTATGGTGATTTTTTGAAGCCTCTACGTATTTTTTTCGAAGGGTTTTCTTTTGCAACTCGAAAATCCATTTTTTATAAAAGTTTTGATGATTTTGCTCACGTGGAAGAGTTTTATTTTGATTTCTTAAAAAAGATTGACTGTTTTTTGAAGGAGAACCTTTATAAACAAGTTTCAATTGATTTGGTTTATGATCGGAGGAGATCTCTCATTTTCAGTCCCTTTATTACCGTCAGGCACAGTAACGTTAATGGAGAGCACTTGACCCATTTTTTAGTATTTGCTTTGGTGATTTGAACCCACATATCTTGTTAGGGAAAGTGATTATAGGTTTTGATCTTGTTGCAAAGAGCTTTGCAACCCGTGTCCCCTTGTGTACTGATACACCTGATGGTTGGTTTATTGCGCTAGTGTGTTATTGTTCTCTGTTTTCTCTCGTTTTGTGATCTGCGATTGAGTTTAGTCATGTCTGAAGTTAGACATCTAATTTGTTAAAAAAGAGCTAGATGGGTACACTTGGAGGTGTAGTAAATGAATCCCCCAACACTCTTATTACTACAATTAGATTAGATGGGACAAAATTTTTGGGTTGGTCCCAATGTATAAAATTGTTCATCACTGGGAAAGGAAAATGAGCTTATATAACTAGGGAAGCGAAGATGCCAAATTCTGAGGATCCTACATTTGCTAAGTGGGAAGCAGAGAATGCAATGGTCATGCCTTGGCTCCTTCATTCAATGCAGCTAAGCATTTCAAACAATTATTTGTTTTTGTCTACAACCAAGGACATTTGGGATTCAGTTACTAAAACATATTCGAAGAGAGGTAACAAAGCCAGAATCTATGACTTATCAGAGGGTTTCTCAATTGAGACAGGGTGATCAGACTCTTGCATCATATTATTCCACTATTCTCTGTCTTTTGGAGGAGATTGATTACTATAAAATGTTCAAAGCACAATGCACTGTCGTTGCAACCTTGTATACCCACGATTTGGAGGAGAAATGGATATTTGAGTTGTTGGCTGGTTTGAACCTTGTGTATGAGCCCATCCGAGTTAATATCCTTACAAAGGATCCACTTCCCCCTTTAGATGAGGTGTTCTCATATTTATCTGAAGAGGAGGATTGTCGTATCCTTATGACTCCACCTTCACAACCAGTTGTTGATCGATTTGCTTTGGTTTCCTCCTCTCAAGGTGGGGGGCATGGATCATTCCAGGATGGTGGTGGTGGTGGTCATGGCGTAATCACACCTAAAGACAAAGATAAGTTAAGATGTGAGTATTGTGGTTGACCTTGATACACTAAAAAAAATTGTTGGGATCTTTATGGTCGTCCCACACAGGAGTTCCAGGCCAGACAATAGTGTGGTAGGGGTATTTCTCGTCCACAGGGTCATTCCAATGCCCATTTTGTTACTTCTTCGATATAGCCAAAAGCCTTTTCTCCTTCAGTGGATAGTCTTAGCTTCTCTGCAAATCAGATCGAAGCTTTACACCATTTCATGGCTGGTCTGGAGCCCTCCTATTCTGCTCCTACTTCATCATTTGTATAGTTAGGTACTTTAGTCTTTGCCTTCTGTGCATTTGTCACCACTCCATCTCACTCTTGGATTATTGATTCAAGAGCTTCTGATTATATGACAGGTATATCCTCTTTTTTCTCTACTTATTCTGTTTGTTTTGGGAAGGATAAGGTCAAAATCGCAGATGAATTTTATTCTTCCATAGCCGGTAAGGGGTCCATTACAATCACTCTTACCTTACCACTCTCCTTTGTTCTTCATGTTCCAAAATTTACCTTAAATCCTTTATCTGCTAGCCATCTAACCAAATCATTAAATTGTTGTGTGACTTTCTTTCCTACTCATTGTGTGTTCTCGGACTTGAAGACGAGGATGACGATTGGTAGATGACATGAGGAAGATGGACTATATGTTTTGGATGACACACCTCATATTGCTTATTCTGTTCAACAATTTTCAGCTCCCTAAATAAAGGATAGTCCACCTTGTGCATCTTTGCTTTAGTGGCATTAACGTTTGGGCCATCCATCTTTTACTTAAACATTTGTTTCCACATTTATGTCATTAGTCTGGTTTTATAGTGTAAATCTTGTGAGTATGCAAAACATTGTCGTAGTTCTTATCTGATAAACATGAGTAAAATCAGTTCTTCATTTGAAATTGTGCATTCTGATGTATGGGGACCAATACCTATTGTTTCAATTTTTGCTTTTCGCTACTATGTGACTTTTGTGGATGACTTTTCTCATTGTACATGGGTGTATTTGTTGAAGTCTAAGAGTGATGTCTTTTCAATGTTTGTTTCATTTTATAAAATGGTTGAAACTCAATTTGACAAGAAAATTAAAGTTCTGCGGAGTGATAATGGTGGTGAATACTTGTCTTCATCTTTTGTTTCTTACTTAGATAATTGCAGTGTTGTTCATCAAACCACCTGCCCTGCTATTCCATAACAAAATGTGGTGGCCGGGCACAAAAATAGGTGTATTTTGGAAATGACTCAAGTTCTTATGTTTGAAATGCATGTACCTAAAACTTTTTTGGTCAGTTATTGTCCGAACAACAACCTATTTGATGAACCATCTTCCCACTTGGGTCTTGGTGTACAAAACTCCTTTAGGTTCTTTCTCCTGATACCACTCCTTTTCCCATACCACCTAAAGTGTTTGGTTGTATCTGTTTTCTACATGTTGATAAATCATTCAAAACTAAACTAGATCCTAAAGCTTTTAAATGCATATTCTTGGAATACTCTCCTAGTCAAAATGGGTATAAGTGTTACCATCCATCCATTAGAAAAAATTTGTTTCTATGGATGTAACCATGAGTCTATCCCTATCTTTTATTAGGGGAAGTCTTTTATTCAAGGGGAGAAAATTTCAGCTGTTGGTGATGACCCTCTTCGAGTATCTGCATTTCTCTTTGATCAAGGTACTCTAAAAGATGATGATGTTAGTAAGGGGGAGCCTAAGGACAAACCTCTTCTAACATTCAAGAGACGAGAAAAAACAACCAAACTGGAGGATCCTCATGTTTCTCACCATGTCATCTCCTTGATTTCAGGTAATTCTCCTGATTCTTCCTCTGTTTTAGTTGATGATACTAACCTTCCTATTGTTGTTAGGAAAGGTGTTTGGTCTTGTGTTAAGTATTCCATTGCCAATTATGTTTTTCTCAGTTCATTGTCTCATTCATTTCGTTCTTTTTCGGTTGCCTGTCTTTTATTTCTATATCTCGTAGTTTATCAGAAACTCTGTCTAAATCCCAGTGGAAGGAGGCTATGGAAGGAGAGATGTGTGCTCTAGAAAAGAATCATACATGAAATATTGTGACTCTTTCCAAAGGGAAATCTACAGTTGGTTGATGGTGGGTATACACAGTTAAGTTGAAGCCTGATGGGAGTATAAACAGGTTAAGGCAAGGCTTGTTGCCAAAGGTTATACTCAGACATATGGCATAGATTATTAAGAAACATTTGCTCCTGTTGCAAAGATGAATTCTATTTGGGTTATCTTAGCCTTGGTAGCCAACCAGAATTGACCCATTCTTTAGCTTGATGTCAAGAATGCATTCCTGCATGGAGATCTTGAGGAAGAAATTAATATGAAGCTACCTCCAAGTTTTCAGATTTTATCAGGAACAACCAAAGTTTGCAAATTGAAAAAGGCAGTTTATGGGTTGAAACAATCACCTTAGGCCTGGTTTGAGAGGTTCCGTACTACGATGGTACGGATTGGATATATCCTGTCAGTCTGATCATACCTTGTTAAAGAAAAGGGGGAGTTAGATTACAGCTCTTATTGTCGATGTAGATGATATCGTGGTTACTGGAAATGATGCAGCTGAAATAAAATATCTAAAGTCTTAGTTGACACAGGAATTTGAGGTTAAGGACTTGGGGCAATTAAAGTATTTTCTTAGGATTGAAGTTGCTCGCTCTAAAAAGGGTATTTTCATTTCTCAAAGAAATTATACCTTAGATCTTCTTAGTTAAAGTGGTATGCTAGGGTGTAAACCTGTTACTACTCTTATGGACCTTAATCAAAAAAGGGCGTCCTAGTGCACGAGGCTCCCGCTAACGCGGGGTCTGGGGAGGGCAAGATGTACGCAGCCTTACCCCCATTTCTGGAGA
>JAOXJP010008266.1:0-17951 GCA_025762735.1 Platanus orientalis | reverse complement strand
CTATTTATTATTATTGTATTTATTTACTTATTTATTATTTGGTAGCTTATTTGACTAATTCTATTATTATTATTATTTTTTCTTTGAAATTAATTAATATATATTTACTATAATAATAATAATAATTATTATTATTATTATTATTATTATTATTTATTTGTTTTTTAACCAGTTCACTTAAACCAACCCGAAACCCAAACCATCGAGACCCAAACCAGGCGAACCCGGTTCAGCCTCACCCAGACCCGAACCAGCCCCTTATTACCCACGAACTAGAGAGGCCAAGGGGACCTTTCCCTTTCGGTGAGAAAACCCTAAAACCCGATACCCCCTTGGCAGAAATCTCGGCCCTAAGAGATCGCATCCCCCCTTATTTCTCCCTCTCCTCTCTCTGACCCTTTACTCCATTCCCCAACACTTCCCCGTTTAGGCAATCCTCAAGGTTTTCGAAACCTTTGCAAGGGAAGGCGAGGCAGGGTAGCAGCCATGGTCGACGGTGAACTGACTGCCAAGCCAGGCCGAGAAGACGAGGACCACACAAGTCTTTGGGGATCGATCCCAACGTCTCTCTTATGGGTAAGCCCTTTGCTCAAATTTCTTTTTTTTGTCCGTTGCCTAACGGGAAGATCCGGGGATTTTTTCTATAAAGCTCCCCAACCATTTCACAGAAGAGGGGAGGTAGACCCTTCTTCAATCAGCCTATTCGACCCTGGTTTGGAAATCCAAAATCAATGAGGGTAGTTGGAACAGTTTCCCCACAAATCCCCAAACAAAAACCTTATTTCTCCTAGTGCTGAAAACCAACGATTGATTTTTCATTTTCAAGCATCCCATTGCAATTTGATTCAACGCAAACCCAACCCCAGATTCTTTCATCTCCACATTCCCCAACTATGTCAATAAAGCCGCATAGACCAGTCCACTATTCTGATCTTGCCTTGCTCTGCCCATCTGCCAAGAAGAGGGTCCAGATAATTTGTGCTACAGAAGAGGAGACGCCTAAAGGTTTTAGTTATGGGGTGACAATACGATTGTGGCTTAGCAAGTAAAGGTCATCTTTTGGAACCTCAACTTGTATATAGCTTAATGTAATTGATTAGAAGTTCTGTATATATTATTTTGGACTTTGGTCAGTTATGTGTATATTTTTAGACAACACAATTCATTTTACTCAAATTGTGTAAATATGGATGGTGGGTGGATACGGAGCTGTCGGGTGGACAGTGATGATGTAGTGGATGTATGATATTTGGAGTGTTTTTGGATATGTGGACTATTAGGTTTGAAGAAGTGACATGGGGATCACTATTCATCCCCAGAGAGTCCATATTACAGTCGTTATGCTGTCAAAATTCCGGCAAAAATGGCATGTGGATTCCTTGCCTAATCTCAATAAAATGAGGTGAAAGGCAATGAGTGAGATGAATAGGTGATAAGTCAAGTTGACCATTGGATTGTAACGGGTTTAGAGTAAGTAACCGCGAAAGTGGATGAGGTGGGGTGCCTAACACCTTCTCTAACTCATAAACGAACAATTTACCTTAGAATCTTTGGAAGTTGACCAATTGAAGTGTGGAGTCAGACATTTTAAACCCCTTTTCAAAACTTAAACTTGTTTTGTTTTAAAAAATGATATCCATCCACATCATTAAAAAGGATGGTGGCAACTTCAAGTTACGTGGGATATTTCCTACGACAGGGAAGTCTCTTTTTAAAAGGGATTTACCCGTCGTGCAAAAATCGAGGCCCACACTACTCACTGTTGCACTATATATCCAAAGTGAGGATGTAACATGTAGTATTTTTTCTTCTTCTGTTGTTTACATCTTCTACCATGTCAGAATCAACATATTCTTGTAAACTAATTTTTGCACCACCATAGCACAACAAAAAATCTATAATACCTCTTAAGTACACCATAATCTATTTCATGGTTTGCCAATGCTCCTTGTTTGGATTATTCATAAACTTTCTCACAACCCCCACTGCATGAGCGATGTCTGATCTAATGTAGACAATGACATACATAAGATTATCAACTGCAGATACATATGGGATCTTTGGCATGTATTGACTCCCTTCATCTGTTGTTGCACATTGTTTTCTAGAATGTTTGAAGTGACATATTATAGGAGTTCTAACCATCTTTGCACCATCCATCTTAAATCTTTTCAATACTTTTTCAATGTATTGTGCTTGGGATAACCTCAGATTCTTGTTCACCCTATCTCTACTAATGTGCATTCCAAAGATTTTTTTTTCTGCATCCAAGTCATTTATAGAAAACTCTTTAAAGAGTTTTCTCTTTCAACCTTATTATTTCAACCATGCTCGAACTTGCAACAAACATATCATCTATATACAAGAGAATAACGTATGAATCAGTAAATTTCTTGAAATAACAACAATGATCAGCATGATATCTTTTATAACTATTACTAAACATGAAAGCATCAAACTTGATATACCATTGTTTGAGTGTCTAGTTTAATCCATACTAGTTCTTCCTAAGCTTATACACTGTATTCTCCTTACCCGATACCATGTACCATTGTGTTTATTGCACATAAGTTTCTTCATTCAAGTCACCACGAAGAAATGTTGTCTTTACATTTAGTTATTATGGATGTAAGTCCTCTACTGCAACAATGCTCAAAACTAATCTAATAGAATATAGTTTCACAACAAGAGAGAATAACTCTGAGTAGTAGACACTTGATATTCCTTCAATGCTAATATGAATTTATATTGTTTGGACCCATCATGCTCTTCTTTTAACCTGTAAACCCACTTGTTATGTATAACTTTCTTGTTCTTTGATAGCTCAACTAAATCCCATATTTGATTTGATGATTAAGAATCCATCTCATCATCCTTTCTAAACTCACACTTATTTATAGTTTGAAACTGCATTGCTTCTTTATGTCATGGTGGCTTACCATTATCAATTAATGATAAATAATTTAAATAGTATAAATATCGAGATAACATGAGTCTTTCATTGGGTAGATCTATTTAATTTATTTGATATGAAATGGATGAGAATTTTAAATTTAATCTAACTCCCACCCATTTTACTCCATATGGGCATCCCCTGGTGTAGTGGACATCAAATCCTAATCTGAACATTTATTTTGTAAGAGATATCACAAGAGTGCCAATCAATGCAACACCATGACCACTTAGGATTTTCTCTCGCTGGCAAGACCGTTGCTAAATGCAAAGGATCTTCTCCTGCTGGCCTATGACCTGCCAAAGTCTTGTCTAATAGGTGGCAGGAGATGATTGGTGGAAAAAAGTGAATTGCATTTTTCAAAAATTGTAATTCACTTTTTCCCTCCAAAAGTGTCCTGCCACCTGTTAGACTGGACGTTGGCAGGTCATAAGCGGCTGGAGAGGATCCAGTCTAGTTGTTAAATGGTTTGTGATGCATATGTACCCCAAAAAAGTTTGTTGCAGACCATTGCAGATTTTGAATCATCCGTAGTCTGAATAATGGATATCACATCAGTACCAATCAGTGTGTGACATGAACACACTGCATGACAAGGGTGTTTTGGTCAACGCATATGGGTTAAAGAATGGTACTACTGTAAATATACAATACATGTCTGCCTAAATAAACCCTTTGTCAGATATTGTGTCACTTTTTGGATAAAGACTAGCGTGCTATTGTCCGTCCACACTGGAGATGATGTGAATCCGGTCAGCAGGAGAGGACCTGATGTAGTGGGCTTTTCAAATGGTGCATTGGAGAATACATTGTTTGGTAAAAGGGGTATTATAATAAATTTATATAAAAAACTACCATATCTGATTACCTTATTATTTTACTAGCGGATGCTCTCATGCAGCATGGGTATGTGACTCGTGGAAAAGTAATTAACCCGTAGAAGAACGAATCATAGAGATAGAGAAGTATTAATCAAAAGAGAGAGATAAGGAAAATAATTTGGAGAGAGAAACCTATTGAGAATGTAGAAGAAAAGTAGTTACGATTGAGAGACTAAAAAGTTTAGAAGAACGGAGAGTGGAGAAAAATTAAGAACTTGAGAAAAATTTAGAAATTAATAAAAAGAGGAAAGAAAGGGAGAAACATGAGGTGGGATCGTACACATGGCATTTTTTTTTTAAATATTACATTCCAAATAGGGACTTGTACCATTTGTGCCACAGATAAAAAGGGGGTGAGGCTCATACGCTTTGCCCCTTTGTGTTGGTTCACCATGACACACCATAAGGTCGGGCAGAGGATACAACCCCTCCAATACCACAACATCAACAAGAAGATATCCTCTGTGACATGAATATTTATGTCGGGGTTAGAACCACCATTCATGGGGTGCCATATGGTGTCAGGTACTGACAGCCTATACACTTTTACCAGTATCTAACACCACACGGCGCCCCATGAATGGTGGCTTTAGCCCCGACATAAATATTCATGTCACAAAGGATATCAACCCGGGTGAGAGAGGTATCTCTCATGATTGGAAGTTAGAACCATTGGATTGATATCCTCTGCAACATGACTATTTACGTAGGCCTAGAGCCACCATTCGTGGCGCTCCAGGTGTTGTCAAGTACTGACACCCTCTTTGTCAGTACTTGACAGCACCTAGAGCCCGGCTTGGATTTTATACGCTGACCCCTAAACTTTGTTGAGGGTCAACTGGGCGGAAACATCAATGTCGAAAGTAATTTTCATGTATTTTAAGACAAGTGTAAATCACTTCTGAAATTGATGTGGCCACCCCTTGACCTCAGTGTTTTGTACACCTAGCGTAGAAAAACCGGTGTGAAATCATTTATGCCACTCCCCCTAATGGGACACTAAGGGGAAATAAAAAATCTCCGAAAAATGAATTGATTCCCCCCCCCTCTCCCAAGTGTCCCATCAAGAGGCGTGGTATAGATGATTTTTTTCCGGGTTGAAATCATCTATGCCACGCCTCCTGATTGGACACTCAAGAGGGGAATCAAAAATCTCCAAAAGGTGAATTGATTCTTCCCCCCTAGTGTCCCATCAAGGGGGGCGTAGATGATTTCAGCCCCGAAAAAACGTGCCACCTCACGTTGCAGAGGATATTGACCTGATCCGGTTCATCCCCACTCCCTCGCAAATTACGCGTGGTACACTTTTTTTTGGCTCTTACGGTTGTCGTGTAATTTAAGCATTATTCAAGGGTTTTGTTGGAAATTGGCATTTTTGCTCGTTAAAGATTCGAAAATTAAAAAACTGGGCCACCACGTCTAGTCAAGAAACAAAGCTTACTATTTGGTGCGAAAGACAGAACTTCTGGCGGTTGTCTCGGCCTTAAAGGCCAAACCTTCTGATTTTTGGGAACCATTTTAATCTTCTCTCTTCTAAAAGTAAACCCTAGTTTTCTCACTTCGTTAATATCAGAAAACCCTAGCTTTCTCTGACACCTTCACGTAATAGCCTCGCAGGCCGACGACTAAAACGCTAAAAGGTGCTCACTGCTGCAAGCGATTTGCAGACTTCTTGTTTTCTTATCACAGGAATTTGGTTGTTGGGAATAATAATTCTTCAATCGTGTACTTTGCTTTATAAATACTTCCGTCTTGATGCTCATATTCAATTTGAGTTGTTTCTGCAAGTCCGGGATACGGTGATCTGGGTTCTGATCTTTATAATTGTTTTTCTTTTATAAATTTAAAGGGAAAGCTTTTATTTTTTTTTTTTTTTTTTTTTTTGTGTTTTTTTTTTAACCGGTCAAATAATATAATCAGAAAATTTGGGCTCGCAATTACCAAGTTTGAATCTTTTCTTTTCCTTGTTATTTGGAATTAAAGATTCGAAATTTCAGGGCAAGGAAATGGAGACGACTGGAAAAGATGATCTAAAGGTGCCTCTTGTTCAACGGTTAGAAAGTATTGCAGTTACTGTTTCTCAACCATATCCGAATGGGGTAGGGAAAACCAAGTCAGTCATGTTTAAAATCCAAGGCATCAAGTATGCTTCTTGCGTGACTTCAGTTGAATCTGCACTGGGAAAGCTCAATGGTTTTAAGAGTGTCACAATATCACCTCTTCAAGGGCAGGCAGTGAATTCATCACTGTAAGCCAACTTTGAATAATTTGGTGAACCCTCCTTCTGCTTTGTCTCTCATGGATATCGAATTTTGTCAAAATGGGTTGGTGAGGGAAAGAATCCACTCAAAATTTTGACGAAATTTTGGCAACATAACAGCTACAAAGTGGATTCAAAGAATTATAACATGTCAATATTTGGCCTCCAGTAAGCATTAAAACATACGTACAATTATGCAATTATTCAGCCTATTTTAGGTATAATTTCAAGTTTATCTCATACCAATTTTTGGCCCATATTTCCCTTTCGTTCAAGCATTCATATAATGTGAGCATTTAGCTTCCATTGGCTTCTGCTTGCTACCATGATACACCCATGGAATCACCAATCTGGCATCTCCCAAGTCCCAACCCTTCCTACGATATATGTATAGCACAGGCAGTTACTTAATAAAGCATTCCACAAGAACACGAATTTGCCTATTAGAGGCACTAGCCCAAAGATGTGGGAAACCTGATTCCGTCTTATTAGGCCATTAATTAAAAGCGCAAGCACATGCAACTCTCTCTCTCTCTCTCTCTCTCTAGAAGACAATCCAATTTGAATTGCAATCATGCAGGAATTTCCTCAAAACAATTACCCATTTACTTTCAATGTATTTGAAGCCATAACCTTAATGTAAATAATCCAAATGGGAATTCTCATAGCTAGTGTAAGTTAACAACAAAGCAAGCCTAAGAATCTATATAGAAATCTTTATGTCTTTAGGATGTCTCTCATCAGCTTGGGGTTTAGGCCCAATTAAAGCCCTAAATCCAGATAGTTTCGCCATCTTTACTCAACACCAATAACATAGAAGTTCGACTGTACAATTCACTTGTACAAGTATACATATTAAAACTGTAGAACAGGGTAATATTCTATAGTATACAGTTCAATATATTCCTTGAAATTTAGGCATCCAATTTACCAAAAGTTTTCCTATAGCATATGCAAAATATTTCAAAGGTGTGGAGATTTCAACCCTATTAATTGAAATCAATACCCTAAACTTCGAATGAGCCCCAAAAAAAAATCCGGCTCTTTTACACTTCTCGTGTACTCATATATGCCCATAGGGTAATTCCTAAAAATTTTAGACAGCAACCATTAGTACCAGACAAACAAGAAGGCTATCTCAGTGAATTAACAAGTCTCATAAATTGTCAAGGTTAAAATACAGCATCCATACACAACAAAATACAATGTTCTGCTATAAAAGAAATTAAAAAATTCATGCTACAACATTCAAGGGCAGAGAATTTACAACCCATAGAAATTAATTCTAAAACCTGAACCCTAGACACTCTTAGCCCACACTTTTGAAGCATTAATACCACATCTCATCTTTACCATCATTCTGGAAACCCAAAATGTTCCCAAATCATTTAGAAAATCTGTCTAAAAACAGGGTGCATGACAACTTCGAATAGGTTACAGAAAACATCTTCAAATGTTAGGGCCTCAAACTCCTAACCTCTTGGCAGCCACATCCCCCAAATCCTATATGAATCTTCCCAAAAATGGGGTGTGTGGCCAAATCGGGTAGGTTCATGGTTCAAAATTTCAGTAAAATTTTTCAAAATTTTCCCATTTTTAGAGGTGGCAAAATGAAATACTAAGGGAATATAGAAATTTTAAAATTTCATTAAAATTCTATTGATATTAGTGAATGATTGGCGAAATATTAATGAAAGTTTGTTGACATATATGCTTTTGCCAGAATTAGTCAATCCAAGCTAAAACTCACCACAAATCCATTATTTTGCTGTTTTTTCTTCTTTTTTTTTGTTGATTCCGGAGTAAAAACAATAACTCCACTCCAATTCTTTGCCGTAAAAGTGTGTAAGCAAATTTTGGTGAAATAGTTTGAAATTACTTGAAATATTGTGTATGGTCTTTACAAATTGATATCTAAAAATGCATAACTTTAGTTAACTATAAATTCTCCATCTTAATAAAAACTTTATAATATTTTAATAAGCATAATACTTCTAAAAACATTTTTTTCAATACTTCATTAATATTCTAATATTTTAAAATGAAACATCAAAATTTCCACTACTCCCTGAAGAGAAATGTTCGTGTAAATCGGAATTTTGAACCTTGAGTAGGTTGTTGAAACCCCCAAATTCCCAATTGCAACCCATATTACTTCCCTTTCAACAGTGAATTATTCAAATTATAAATTTTTTTGAATAGAACTCTGTATACACCCATGAATCCACGTGAATTAGCAAGAATCAAGAATAAAGATGAATCCCTAATTAATAAAAGAAAATAAGAAGAAAAGAGGGAAACCCTAACCTAAGAACTCAACCCTACATATCTGTAGGTGATTTCCGCCCATTCAAAGTCCTAACGCTCTTTCCCTCGCTCTTTCTCCTCTTCGTCTTCCTTCTTCTTTCCTTCTCTCATTTCTCCTTCCGCCACTGGCTCCGCAAAACAGAAGTAGATTTATTTTATTTTATTTTATTTTTATTTTTTTAAGCTTACAGACGAGCTGGGTTTTGGTCTACAAAGGCTAAACTCCCCCTTCATTTCCTTTTTATTAAAGTTTCAGAAATACCCCCTTGAGGATTGGGGTATTGCAAATTTTTGATCATTTTTATATTGTAGGATAACTGGGTATCCTGTTTTTCTTGTATGTATAAATGTTAACTATAATTAATCACCCTATTTCAATAATTTCAACAGTTCATAGAAAAAATCTTCATGAAATATTTATCACATTGGTTGGCACAATTATCACAGAGGTTCAGCATATTTCCAGCCTTTCCATTGCTGTTGTTTTTATCTTTCTATTTCTGAAGATTGGAAACATTTAAAGTGAAGTTGTACATTAGGCAAAAACATTCAAAGAAACCATAGAAGACATGGGATTTCAAGTTAAATGAGTTCCCCGAACAAGATATAGTAGTCTCTCGACTCCGAATTATAGGAATGGCATGCACCAGCTGCTCCGAGTCTATTGAACGCAGTCTCCTTATGGTTTATGGAGTGAAAAAGTGGTAGTGGGCCTAGTTCTTGAAGTAGCTAAGATTCACTTTGATCCAAACCTTACTGATTCTGACCACCTCATCCAAGCCATTGAAGATTCTGGCTTTGGAGCCAATCTCATCAGCTCTGTAGACGATATGAACAAAGTGCATTTACCACTTGATGGAATCAATTCTTTGGATGATGTTACAATTATTCAATCCTCCCTTGAGTCAGTAGAAGGTGTGAATCATGTTGAAATGGATCCAGTAGGCAACAAGGTGACTATTAGCTACGACCCCAATTTCACTGGTCCAAGCTCTCTCACACAATGCATACAAGAAGCTGGACATGGGTGCAACTTCTACCATGCAAACTTGTATGTTCCCCCAGGACAAAGAGAAACAGAACATCAGCTTGCATATAGAAGTCAGTTCCTTTGGAGCTGCCTATTTTCAGTTCTAGTATTTGTATTCTCCATGTTACTTCCAATGATGCCTCCTTATGGAAACTGGTTAAACTATAAGCTTTACAACATGCTTACCATTGGGATGCTTCTGAGATGGATCCTTTGTACGCCTGTACAGTTCATTATTGGCCAAAGGTACTAAATCATTTTTTTTTTTAATAAAATTTTATTGCTGTTATTATCGTTACTGTGTTTCCACAGTTTGAGGCATCTCTTTGTTAGCAAATGTATGCATGTAATTTTGTGAAACTTAATAATTGTGTTGCTCTGTCATTAATTTCAGGTTTTACCTGGGATCCTATCATGCATTGAAACGAAGATCTGCTAATATGGATGTTCTGGTTGCCTTGGGAACTAATGCTGCCTATTTTTATTCTGTATATATCGATATAAAAACGTTGACTTCAGATTCATTCAAAGGGCAGGATTTCTTTGAGACCAGTGCCATGCTAATATCTTTTTTTTTCTCTTTGGTGAATATTTGGAGGTTGTAGCCAAGGGGAAGATATCAGATGCTTTGGCAAAGTTGAAAGACCTTGCTCCGGATACAGCTTGCCTACTGACTTTAGATGGGAATGGAAATGTGATCTCAGAGACGGAAATTAGCACTCAACTGATGCAAAGAAATGATGTAATCAAGATTGTTCCAGGGGCATAGGTTCCTGTTGATGGGGTTGTTATAAGGGGTCAGAGCCATGTGAACGAGAGTATGATCACTGGAGAAGCGAGGCCCATTGCTAAAAGACCAGGAGACAAGGTTCTATTTTTTGGGTGTATATATTTGTTATTATGTTTCTTCTTGTGTGTGTGTGTGTGTGTGTGTGTGTGTGTTCTGTTTTGTAACCTTCCAAAAATGTTCTGCATGCCAGATTGCAAATTCATCTATGGTCAAATGTCTCATAAACAGGTTAGTGGTGGAACTATGAATGAGAATGGATGCTTACTAGTTAAGGCTACTCATGTTGGGTCAGAGACTGCATTGTCACAAATAGTTCAGCTAGTGGAAGCTGCTCAGCTTGCCAGAGCACCTGTTCAGAAACTAGCAGACCAAATTTTGAAGTTCTTTGTTCCTACAGTAAGTTCTTTATTCATTCATTTTTTTTTTTTTTTTGTCATTTTGATATCTTCTGTTGTTAAATTTGTCAGTTTATTTTTTTTGTAAACAGCTAGTTTAACGGTCTTATCATGTATTTTTTTTTCTTGAAGTACAATAAATTTGTTTTACTTGAGGAAAAATGGTGAGATTGTAAAAAAATGGCAGTGAAGTAAGTGAAACTAAAATAGCCATCCAGCATTGTGAGATACTCTACTCCACAATTTAAAGCTTGTATTTGTTATTCTTTTCTTTGTTTTTTATAGGTTTAAAACTTGCATTTGGTCGGAAGTTTTAATTGCATATTTATAATTAAATTATGTAACAGATATGTCCTTTTGAAGTCATCAATTGATTATGATTTTTTTTCTTCTTCAAGATGCATAGATCTGTCCCTTATTCAAGATGCAATTATGTTAATGTATAGTTATAGGAGGGATTGTATCTTCAAACATTGCCGGTCCCAAGCCCAAATAAAGGAGGCAGGTTGCATCAGGCTGAGAACTGGCTATAAAAATCCACTCAAACCCCCAAATGGTTGGGATAAGGCTGTTTGTTGTTCTTGTTTTTGTATGGTTATAGAATGAGTAACACATTCCTGCTTATACATGTAGTGTAGGAAGAACAGTAGGGAAGTCCTCTATTTTACTAACTCAGGTATATGTGTAAGTAGAATTAGGGAAATTTAAGTGAAGGTATACAAGTAAAAACAAGAAATAGGAAATGGCTACTAAGTAACATAAACTAGAATTACTCTCAACACATGCTTGCCCTCATCAACACTGAAATAGACACAAACACTGATAGTAGCTAGGTGTAATGACCATTGTTAGATATTAGAAGACTTACTAAAATATTTTGTTTAACAAACGAAATGTGATCGCTTACTAGAAGAATCACTTGATCTTTACCATTATACAGATATCTGTTAAAAGTGCCCCAGAATAGCTCAACATCGACCTGCTATATTATCTCTCTCCTCATCAAACCAAGAACCAATTGAAATGGAAAAGGCAAAGGAATATTTCAAGCTATTTGTGTAGAAGTGTGTGAGTATATTGAGGCACATTATATTTTGAAAATCAGTTTGGTATTACATGTTAAAAAGTGGAATTTAGTGATGTAGAGAGTTAGGGTTTGGTGAAGAAGAAGAAGAGTATATATTTGGGAGAAAAATACGTATGGAGAGGTTATTCCTGTCACATACTGATTTCATATATATATGATATGGGTTACAATAATACACGAAAGGGGTTGCGTATTTACATGTATTTCCTAAACAATTCAAAATGCCATAGTATCCTTGCATGTATGTGCCCCTATACCACAACACTTACCCTCAAGGCCTCAAGCTGGTATGTAGATATCATGCATACCAAGCTTACCTACTATCTTAGAGAAACTTGGACCACTTAGACCTTTAGTGAACAAATCAACTAGCTTGTCTTCTGTCTTCACAAAAGGGATACATATCTGCTGGGACTGAAGTTTCTCCATTATGAAATTTCTGTAAACCTTGATATGCTTTGTCCCATAGCCTATCGTGTTGAACAGGATTGTGAATAATACTAGTCATGGCCTTGTTGTCACAATATAAACTCATGAGACCTTGAGACGAAACCCCAACTCTCTCAACAGACCATGAATCCATAGGATGTCACAAACTCCATGTGCTATGGCTCTAAATTCAGCTTCAACACTTGATTTTGCTACCTCTAGTTGTTTCTTACTTTGCCACATATCAAGGTTACTTCCAATAAAGGTGAAGTAACCAAAAGTAGACCGTTTATCTGATACAAACCTATGAAATCTGCATCAGTAAAGGCTTCAACTTGGAGATCATTCTATTTGATGTAGAGAAGTCTTTTTCTTGGACTTTTCTTTAATTAATGAACAATAAAATATGCTGTCTTGAGATGTTTTGTAGTGGGAGTATGCACAAACTAACTGACAACTTGGGCTAGTTAAAGACAGGTTGATCAACTTTCCCACTAATCTTTGTTATCAATCTATATCGATAAGTCTATCACCTTCATTTTCTTAAAGATGATGATTCAGATCAATAGGAGTCTCACCAAGTTAGCAACCTAACATACTGGAATCTTGGTGGAGATCAAGAATATACTTACGTTGGGATAAAAAGATATCCTTTTTAGACCTAGCAACTTCAATGCCAAAAAAGTATCTTAGATGTCGTAAGTCCTTGATCTCAAACTCATTTTCCAAAAAAACTCTTTAAGTTGTGGATTTCACACTGAGCATTCCCAGTGACTACAATGTTATCCACACACACAATGAGGTTTGTCACCTTCCCCTTTAAAGTTTGACGAAGAGATTGTGGTCGGCTTAGCATTGTTTATACCCATTCTTGAGCATGGCACAGCGAAACCTCTCAAACCATGCTCTAAGAGGCTACTTTAGGCCATATAGAGATTTCTTGAGGCAACATACCTTCCATTTATTAGTGTAGTACTGAAATCTTGGAGGTAACCTCAAGTATACTTCTTCAAGATCTCCATCAAGAAATGCATTCTTGAGATTAAGCTGGAGCAAAGACCATTCTTGATTGGCTGCAACCGATATTAATATACTTAAGGTATTCATCTTTAGCGCAGGGGCAAAGGTCTCCTGGTAATTAATCCCATACGTTTGAGTGTAGCCCTTGGCTACTAATCTAGCCTTGTACCTCTCCACTGTGCCATCAGGTTACAACTTAATGAAAAACATCCATTTATGTCCTACATATTACTTTCCTTGGGGAAGGTCAACTACATCCCAAAAACTGTTTTTGTCCCCCTTTATAAGGCCTTCATTTCCTCTTCCATTGCCCTTTTCCATTGCTTTTGAGAAAGAGCTTGGAACACGCAATACGGAATGGAAACAAAACACAACAAGGTAGTGAAAGCTCAAAATAAGGGAAATAGAGAATCATAGGACACATTGTTAGCAATGGGATGAGAAACACATGAATGGGTCCCCTTTCTAAGAGCAACAGGGAGATAAGAATTGTTAGGATTTGAAGAAACAATATCTAGAGAAGTAGAGATGGGTTGGAGAGGTACATGAGAATCACGGGTAACTTATTTTTTTTCTGAACACACACCTCTGTAAAATCATTCTACTTTCGGGCTACCACTGGCTCTTATTCCCCCTATGTATAATCTTTGGTAGACATACTTTCACCAACACTATAAAAAAATATGAGGAACAGGTAAAGGAATGGAGGACTCATTTTCACCTTTACCTCGAAGCTCCCCTGACCCTAAAGAATAAAGATGAGTTTGAACAAAAGAAATGATGGGAACAAACTCAAGAAAAGTAACATCCATGGAGAAAAAGCACTTTTGAGTGAAAGGATGATAACACTTGTAGCCCTTTTGGCTTAGAGCATACCCAATGAAGATATATTTAAGAGCCTTGGGATTCGACTTTATCTATCCGACCTATGAATGTGCATATAGCTACTAGCAAGGACTTTAGGAGAAAGAGATGACACAACAACGGAGTTAGAAAGAAGAGAAGTATGAGATTTGAACCGAAGAACCCGAGATGACATATGATTCATAGATATGCCATAGTCTGAAGTGCATCGGCCCAGAAGACCTTTAGAACATGAATAGTAAACAATAAAGAACGAGTGATTTTTAACATATGATTGTTTTTCCTATCAGAAACATTATTTTGTTTAGATTATACTTGGACAAGTGGTTTGATGAAGTATACCATGCTGTGAAAGATAAGAAGAAAAAACATTTTACATATATTCACATGGTGAATCTTCATCTTTGAGTCAAACTAGCTATCAATTATGAAATAACTAAAAGACAAAAAACACTTCATGCTTCACTTGCAACAAATATACCCAAAGTAGTGCGAGTGTAATCATCACCAAAAGTCATAAAATAGCAATAACCAAATAAATAAGTAACACCGGCTGGCTCCCATACATAAGAATGAACAATAGTAAAGGGACTAGTACTTCTACTTGTACTAGGAAGATAAGATGATCTATAATGTTTTGGAAACTTGCACGTCTCATAATGAAAAATAGAAGCTGAAATAGAACAAATGATGAGGGAAAAAGTCTATGCACCAATGGAAAGAATGTGATTTAGTTTATATTGCCATTGAAGCAATTGAATCATCGAAGACGAAGAAGAAAGCATTGTTTGACAATATTGCGTGTTGGATGAGAGATGCCACATGTGAGCACCCGTCCATCAGATATATCCCTTTCTCCTCACACCTTTACCAATTGTCTATTGTGTTTCCAATTCCTAGAAGACATAGTGGGATGGAAGGTGACACTACAATTTAAGGCTTTATTATTGTGATTCACAAATACAAGGTTAAGTTTAAAGTTAGGAACATGAAACACTGGCGAAAGAGATAAAGAGAAGGTAAGGGGTACCTACAAAAGATAAGGAACCGTCAACAATTTACACCTTGTCATGACCAGAACACACACGGTGAGAAGAAAAAAGACTAGATTTACCATTCATGAGGTATGAGGTCCTTGAATCAATGATCCAGGAAGGAGTAGGATCAAGAAAAGAGGTACTGAAGGCATAATCTGAGGTACCTGCAAAGGCCATAGATGATGTTGACACACTTCCAAAAGTAGATCCAGCTGGGACATAGGGTACCGAATAGACTCCCACCTCCTTTCTAGTAAAACCAGTACTAGAAAGTGACCCAGAAGCAGCTGTGGATGATGGATGGGCAATTTCTGTATGAGAAACCTCTATAGGCCCCCCCATTGAGGCATGGAACACTCCCACAGTTGCCTCCAAATGCACCACTTTGTGGTCGCCTATGTAAATCTTAACAAGTCTCATTCGTATGACAAGACCGACCAGTGTTCACAACGAAATCTATCATGATTATCAATGCCCATTGATGCAGATATTAGAGCTAGGTGGGACCCACACATGGCCTTGGTGGGGACCACACGATAGGACACATGCACGTGGAAGACAAGTGCTTGGATCTCAAGAGAAGAGTTTATGTTGCTGATTTTAGTCCTTTTATTAGTGTATTTCATTATTTTAGTTAATATTTTATGAATTATTAGAGTTAAGACATAAGAGGAATTCTTATTTTTTATTTTTGGGCAGTTTAGAGAAGCCCATTTTATTACTAAATAAGGGTTGGTCGAATACTCAAGTAGAGGCACATGTCTTGCACTCCTTTCAATGTTTTTTTAGCAGGTCTTTGGTATAAGTCTTAGGAAAGAGTTTTAGTTCCTATTTTAGGAAAGTCTTTTTTTTTTTTTTAATTTTAAGTCTCTAAAAGAGGCGTACCCCCTTGTAATTGAGCATGATGGAAATATGAATAAAACTTTGGTTGGTTTCTTGCTCTCTACGAGTGGAACTTCCTTCTTTTTTCAAGTCTTGTGCCCTGGCTTGAATCCTTGTAGGGATTACTTAGATCATGGGATAAGGATTACTCCAAGGGTATTTATCTCTTTCTTCTTCTTTCTTTTCTTCTTTTCCTTTTTTGTTTCTTGCTGCCCACCCTGCAACCCTAAGTTTCTCCCACTCTATTTTGAGTTTTACATCATCAAACCCTAAAATCCCTTCTCCATTCCAATCGGCCAACCCTAATACCCTTTCCATTGATTTTCCTCCTTTGAACATCCCATTTCCATTAAAACCTACCTGCAGTACCTCTCTTGTGCTTCATCTAATTGATTTCTTCAAAGTTTCAACAATTCTATACCCCATAAACCTTGCTGCCCTTTGGAAATTGTAATTCTTCAAGTTTTGACTTGAATTCAGATTTATTGTCTCAGAACCCTTCTGCACATCATAGAATCTCAAATTCCTTGCTGATCTCTTCAAATTGTTCTTAATCCTTGTTTCCCTAACCTGCGGCAGCTCTATTATAGGAGGATTATTTGGATTCACTTCAGAGAAATCAGGATACTTATTAGTATTGATCTGCGGCAAGTGATTTTGTACTCAAGAGTGAAAGATCTTTGCTACAAGACTCACGGCTACATGAGGAAACCATTCTGTGGTTGTTAGATAGAAAGGAAAGCCTCAATCTCTCAGATCTGTGGCAATTTAATTGAAATCTCTTTGCTGTTGACATCTGTTCAAGTGGACACACACACCTTGCTGTCCAAGTTCACCACAGTAAGATTACAATCTCCCCTTTTTGATTACATCAACTGTTGTTTGATCATCTGCTTTGGACTTATCCAACACTTTTAGACACTCACATTCCTGCTGCCTTGGTTCCATAAACTGTTCCCAATTAACCTTTGTTCTGTCCCATCCCATCTTCATAACACTACTGTTCACTCACTGTTTTAACTTTGAACAACACCTAGAAACCAGCATAGACAACTCTAATAATTGCTGCTCCAATTACATTATCTGTCCCAACACAGCCTTGGTCTCTTCCTAATTAACCATATAAGCCCCTTTGTGTATTCCCTGTTTTAGTCCCAAATCCCCATTCATTGACTTGCTGTTTTCCCCAGATTCTGAAGCTATAAACCCTACCTAAGAATCACTGTTTTGAACCATATAACCCATCTTTACTCCTATTAATACTTTGTTTTTTACACTATAACCCAAACCTATTTAAACCCTGGTTTCATCTCAGATTTAGCCCCTGGAATCAATCTAACCCACACTCGACAGCCTTTATACCTCTTATCTTCAGTCTACCATGTTTTTAATTATTTGATTAGCCTCTTTTCTATTGTGTGCTGCATTAATTTTGGTATTAGAGCCAGGTTATCAGTTGACTCCAATCCAACTTATTCCTTGGGATCATTGGTAGGTTATTTTCACTTCATTGGGAAACTATTATTCCAACTAGTCTCTATCTAGTTGGGTTCCTTTTGAAGGTTTAGAGGAGGAATTTTGGAAAATGACTAAACCCTGAAATTTTTGAGAATGGCCTAAACCCTGAAATTTTAGAAAGGATCTCAAACCTTGAAATTTTTGGAAAGGACCTTGAACCCTGAAATTTATGGAATCCCTAAAAAGATTGAATGGTTCTTCTAGTGAACATTGAATTCGTTTTTTCTTCCGAGAAGACAATTAAATTAGCAGTTAGTGGCTGGATTGATCAGAACCTTATTTCTACATTTTTTTTATTGAAGAGCTCTTACAAGATCCGAAAAATCAAAGATATTATGGATATATTAAGGATTGTGTTGTTTTTATTCAATTCCACTATGGAAGAGACTACTTCGACAGTGATGAATGCCTACAACAACAACAACAACAACAACAACAAACAACCTTATCCCAACTATTTGGGGTCGGCTACATGAATCCTGTTACGCCATTCCGCTC
>JAOXJP010008255.1:0-17951 GCA_025762735.1 Platanus orientalis | reverse complement strand
AGAGCGGAATGGCGTAACAGGATTCATGTAGCCGACCCCAAATAGTTGGGATAAGGCTGTTTGTTGTTGTTGTTGTACTCTTGCCTCCAGACCGGGCTTTTGATGAAAGTGGAGTGAGCTTGATCTTTTTGCCTTTGAACTCGAGCACACATGTATTGGTCCTACCATACAACATAGCATTCAAGTCAAAGAGTCAGAGTCGGCCTAGGATCATGTGCCCTCCATCCATAGACATGACGTCATACCATATCTTGTCCTTATATTGACCAAACTCAAAAAGTACATGACATCTATGGGTGACTGGAATGGAAGAGGAATCCACCCACGACACTTTGTAGGGTTGAGGGTGGGAAGTAGTGGTGAGTCCAAGCCATTTCACATTATCAGTAGAAACCACATTAGTGGAGCTTCCACTATCAATGATGACTACAGCTTTTCTCTCCAGACTTGGCAAATGTACAAAAGATGGTTATCCTTCGCCAATCTTCTTCTGAAGTAGACTGGGTGAGAGCACATCTCACCACCCAGATGGGAGTCTGGGGAGAGGGATAACTAGAATAGGTCTCATGACAACTAAACAATTATCTTCCCTCTCTCCATCATCATCACTAGGGGGCTGAACAGGATCAACAATCTTATCTATACCAGTCTCATCATCATCTACCTGCTGATCCCCATGGACCTCCTCCTCGGTAATGTCCTCTAGAAATAGAGCGAGCTCTTTGCATGAAGGACAAACCTTAGACTGATGACCTACTCCACCACATTTGTAACATTTATCAGAATTACCCGAAGATCAACCTCTAACCTCTTCTTTTCCTCGATTAAGTACTAGACCGGCCCTAGAAGGGTCCGGTCCTACTTTAGGTGGCTGCCCTCTTGATGTGGGTCTCATATCGAGGCGTCTAGGATCTTGGGGTCATGGAGCCGAAGGCTTCACATGTCTCTCCATGTCTTGCGTTATCCTATATATCTGCTCTAGAATGGTGATGTAATAGAGGATAAGCTCATTTTGAATCTCAGGTCGGACCCCCACCTTAAAATAAGTGATGGTCATATCAAAACTCTCACGGATTCCACATCTCGACCTACTATCTACAATGCTAGATGATCCTTGACGAACTATGTTATACTGCTTGATAAGTCTAGTGTGATAATGACGTAGATGTGTTTTTCTTTAAGCTTCTTATGCATGTCTGCCCAACTAGTGATGGTATTTCATGTCTCCAATAGAGTTGCTGCTGAACTGATTCCCAATAAAGCTGAGCTGATCCAACTAGTTTCATCATAGCAAAATTTCACTTTCTTCTGAGGGAGATATCATACAAATTAAAGTACTAGTCCATCCCTCGAATCCAATCTAAGAAGTGCTTGGGTCTAAGCGTCCATCAAAAGTAGACATGTCAACTCTCATTGCCTTTAGGGCTGTCTCCTTGAGATCTCTAGGGTCTCAATGATCTCTCATCCTTCGTTGTTTCCTATAACCCTTGGGATCAATGTCTTCATCCTCAAACTCTCGGGTTCCATCTCTGTGTGGGATCGTCATCCCTGATCCCTCAGGACAAATTGAAGACCTATCTCTTGGTGGGGTTCTCCTGGGTTCATGCCTAGGCTCAAGACTTGGAGTTCTTATACCATGACTCTTTATAGATCCTTGACCCGAATGGTGGTCTAGAGTAGGGCCTATATGAACTCCTCTCCCATCCTGGGAATCCCCCATGGTGCGGGGAGCCAACTCTCTACGGACTTCTTGCATTTGCTCGTGGATGTTCTTGTTGCTAGTTTCCAAAGCTAGAACCAACCTGTCCACCTTATCCGCTAAGTCTTTAAAGGCTGGGTCCTGAGTAAGTTGGAAGTTAGTTCCTTCTCCTAGGACATCTTGATATGATAATCTAGTCCGGACCTAGTAGGTATACACCAAAGGACACAAGGACACAGGATAGTCAGACTCTAAACTCCCTAAGAGAATGCCTAAACTCTTAAGTGTTGGAAAATGCCTAGAACTCTAATGAGAATGGAATAAGATGTAATGCAATGCAAGAAAATGTAAAAAACTAACCTACTATGAAAAATTACACCTGAAGTGTAATCTAACGATGACTGATACTTTAAACCTAAGCTCTAATACCAAATTTGATGCAACATGGATGTAGGTGAGTGAGTATATACCATAGGAGATTAAATATAGAAAAATATTAGTGATGTAGCACAATAACCAGAATTCCTAATAACACCAAACATGCAAATTTAGGTGGATTTCCGATTACATTAGATGTGCAATGTTGAAAGTTAGGGTAGACAAAGTAATAACAAAACTAGATCCTAAGTTATATGTCTAGAATTGCCAACCAAATTAGATAACAAATAAAAACGTGCTTGCTGTCCAAAAATTTTGGGTGTGCAAAATAAGATTTTGGAATGAGAAAATAGTGCAAATACATGTAACAAGGTAAGAACATGCTAGGGATTTGATCCAAGGTGACTTATAACTATAATGGACCTTTTCCAAAGAGTTGGAAAGTTCCTAGGTACTGTTCATACAAAAAATCCAGCAAGCATGTAGTTTAGGAATTTTATCAAGCATGTAATTTGCAAACAATTTCAAGTATTTTAAATAAAGGGGATTAGTGGGTGGAACTAAGGGGGTTTGTAAGGGCTAATAAAATGTGAGGTTAGGGATTAGTTAGCCCTACAAAAGGTGGGCTGTTGGTCATTGTATACCTAGTAAAAAATCCTCTAGCAGTCCACAAACTATGCCAGCACAAACACCTAAAACTACTCAAATAGGGTATTAAAGGAGTGCAGAAAATTAAAGAGAACACCTGGAGTTTGTATTAGATGAAGTCCTTGATATGTCTACCAAAATCCCTCCACCAAAATCCATGAGAAATCCAAGAGAAACCAACCCATTTGAAGAAGCCAAAATCTGCCCAGATTTTTACTGTGTATCGCCTATACCTAAGAAATCCCAAAGGGATTTTCTTAGGACCGACTTTTCCTGCAGTCCACCACCTCTATAGGGATCACCTAGGCCTTGTACACCCCTTGGGGAATTCAAACAACTCTAAAAATCCTTCCCTAGCAGCTGGTGATCAATCTCTTGAAGTTGGACATATTTTCCATATTTGAATAAAATAGAGAAAATATAAAAATAAGAAGAAGAGATGAGAAGGAGATTCCTTTTAACCCAAAGGGGAAGGGGTTGGCTTCCACCACCATCGTTTAACTTGAAGTTTCCAAGTCCCTTTCCAGGGTTTTCAAGCTCTAGCCAAACCTGAAAGCGAAAGAGAGACCAATTTTCAAATTCAAATTCTATCATAAAGAAGAAGAGGCATGGGGTTGTTCTTATAGAGCATCCCACGCCTAGGGTATTACATACCTCACTAATATAAACCCCCTCCCCCCCAAAAAAAAAAAAAAAAAAATCCCTAAAACAATGGTTGGACATAAATATCCCTAATCAGACAATTTGGGACCAAAATACCCTTAAAAACTGTACCTCCTACAAAGAGATAAAAAATAAAGTTTAACAAATAAATAACTCACTACTAACTAATGAAAATAAATCCTAAACATAAAACTAAAGTCTTTCCGGCCTGGAACAACATGTGAGCCCCTACTCAAACCAAAGCAATGGTCTAGATCTCCTGCGATGCCTCTGATAGGTCTAAAAATTATCCTTGGACTTGATGTCCTCATCTTCTAGAAATTAGGAAAACTTGTGCAACAATTTATTAATATTTTTAGCAAGTTTAGGATTTTATGAAGTTTCCATTTTTAGTAAATTTCTAATTGTTTAAGGTTTTAAGCCTATTTAAAGACAACCCTTCCCCTATAATTTGAGAGTGAAGAATTATTAAAGGTTTTTTGAATTGGGTGTTTCCAACGTAGGTTGGGGGCTTGGTTTATCTCTCATTTTCCAATGATTGCTGCCACTTATGGCTTCCCTTTCTCTTTTTCTTCGATAGGTGCAACTACAATCTCCATCTCTTCTTCAAAGTATATCTTTTATTTTTCTACTTCTCTCTTAGTTTCTTTTTAACTTTCTTTCTTTCTTTCTATACTGCTCTTTTATTCTTTCTGTCATTATTTTTCTTCTTCTTTCTTTTCTTCTTAAACCTCCATCAAAGTACCTTCAAGTTTATGAAATTCCATGATTTGACCCATCAATTCTCGTCAAAACTTAATGAAATTTTAACTATAGAACCTTGGAACACATCAGAAACAGATACACAAATTTTAGAAATTTTGACGCATCAGAGGGGCATTTTGGTGATTTTCAGATTTTCTATCCAAAATTACAAAAATACCTTTTTGGGGATTTTTTCTTCTATTTTCTCATCTTTTTCTGTCCTTTCTCATCCTAACCTCTTTTACTAAATTCTATTATCTGATTTCTTGGATATTTACGAAGTTAAATTCTATTCTTGATTTATTTTGCTTCCGCATACTTTATTTAAATTATGTGAGGCCTTGGGAATTATTCTACATCAATTTTTGGTATCTTCCCCTTGTACTGTGTAACATTATGTCTCTCTGCAATGAAAACCCTTGAATGCACACTAGCTTCCAAGCAATTCTCTAGTTATTGGGTGCATACAAAGTTGAGTTTTTAAGTTTTCAGGTTCTTCCTAAATTGAAAGAATTACTTTTCTGCTTTGAAGTAAAATCTAGGCAGACTTTTCTTGAAAGTAATATTTATAACTTTCTGCAGCATTGGAATAAATACTTGGGAAAATAATATTAACGACCAAAATTTTCAGGAATTTTATCATGTTGGCAAAGGTAGTTTTATTTGTACTGTAGGCCACCTTGTGGTATGACACACCTCTTTTATGTATTACAGGTGGAAACATCAGTTCTAAATCTCCCTGTGGACAGGATGGATTATTTTGTACCTGGCTAATACTTGAACCCCTGAGGATCTTCCCCTGTAAATATCTTCCATCCAAATATCCTCTACTATATGTACTCTTGTGTATTTATTCATGTTAGTGAAAAAATTTAGACGTGGAACTTTGTAGGGAACAACTTGTAGGTTCCCTTGTGTGCTGTTATTGTTGTTGATATTATTTTGTTCCTGGTTTTCATCCCTGTGTAATATGATCCTGATCTGAAGCAGGTGGTAATGTTGTGCTGAAAATGAGAAAGTGCTGTGATGTTTATTTCTGTTTTTCATCATATATTCAGTGTCTTTTAAGTAGGAAGACTAGAATCATCTTTTAGGGAACTCAACCATGGCACAATCTCTTGGACATTGGAGCTGTTGACTGAAGTCCAACTCTTCCATTTGTAGTTTGGTTTGCTAATTAACTGGAATGGGTTTTCGCACTGACAACAATGAGATTAGATACCAAGCAAAGAACGATGAGATTTTAGATGTACTCTTAACAGAAACGTTGTATGCTATGTTTATGATCTGCCACTGTTTATCGTCAGAGAGTAGAGGATTATTGTGAATTGCATGCAGTTTCCCAAACTGTTACGTTTCCAGTAATGTTACTAACGAGGCAAGTACATTGTTGAAAGAAATGATGAGTGTGCATCAATACATACCTTTTAAATCAATTGGAGTGGATTTAGAAAAAAAAAAACCCATAAATGCCTGTCTTATCAGTGCTATAGCCCTGCATATTTAATTAAAATTATGACAAGTCAACAAAGATATGGTGAAAAGGGTGCAGAAACGTTTCCAGGGGAACAGGAAATTTTCATTGAAAATTTTATAAAATATAGAAAGTGAGTTGCATGGCAATGTCGGGAGAAACTGAGAGCTAAGGGAAGGAGTTAGGGAACGCCGAGACATTTCAAGGGAAGCAGGATGGAAACGACAAGAGAGATAAACATTAGAATGCTAACCACCTTTTTCCCTGGAAACATTTTCTTTGTGTTTCTCATGGGGGACTTTTATCCTGAGCAAGTGTCATGAATTTTCCCATTACAGGAAGCCGCATCGTTTTCACATAGAAAATTTGTTTCCAATGAAACCCCCACTCTCACTGGTGAGTTAACGCGGTTCCCTGTTAAATGTTATGGAAAAAATATTTTCCAGCAGCTGCCAGCCATTCTGAGGTTGGGCTTGCCTCTATTGACTAGAATTTCCTTTGTAAACTTTTTTAGCTAAGGGTTCTGAATGAGATTATCAAGTGGATTTGGGAATGTGACTAGATCTTCCTGGAAGTGAAGCTGATGATCAAGGCAATTCCACTATTATATTAATAGAACATATAAAAAGAAACTATGGTGTGGATTTTGGAAGGATGAATGTTAAAAATGAAAGCCTTGAAGAAACATGGGAAGTCTTGGCCATATGACTTGTAAGATTCACAAGATCCTTTGCGTTGACCCTGTTCCTGGAAACATCCTAAAGTCCTACTACATAAACTCTGTTCCATGTGGATAGGAGTCAAAATAAGTTGGCGGATAGGTTAGCTAATTGGGGGGTTAAAACCCAAATGCTCTTTATGGAAATTGTATCCCTGAGGATTTGTAGTTGGAGTTTTCCCTTCTTGTTGTATTTTATTTTTCCCTTTTCTCTTCAATAAAGTTTAGTTAATTATCAAAAAAAAAAAAAAAAAAAACTTTGTTCATGCTGTTGGTTTCAAGTTGATTGAACTCTTGATCGGATTTAAAATGGAAAAAGTACCAAAGGGTTGGTTAACCCAGTCGGCTTGGATCGGTATGCTATTACAACATATTCAAGTTTAAAGGCCTTAGGTCGTCAAGAATGACCCAACCCCCATGAGGAGACTACTCGAATCTGGTTGGCCCGGATCAGCAAAGCTAGTCGGACTCAGCGAGACGGCTTGGCACAACAGATCAGTACAAAAGGTCAGCTCAGCCTAGTAGAGCTGAACACTAAAACCGAACAAGTCAGCTCGGCACAAGGTAACATGTCAGATTTGTATGACTAGCTAGCTTGGTATGATAGACCAGTATAGGAAACCTACTCGTTATGACAGTTTGATTTGAGATGCATGCCAAAGTAAAGCAACAGGGGTTGAGGTATGCCATAAAACGGATTAGATCAGTTAAGGCCAACTCAAGAGATCCTTCTCGAGATATTCATCACTAACAACGCCAAAAAACCAATCCCAAGATTTTAGCCGATAATCAAGTAACAGGTCTACAAAGCGCTTTTTCCTCTATAAAAGGAGGCATAGGTCTACAAAGGTATGAGAAAAAAAAAAGGCATAAAAATAAGTTATTATTTTCTCTTCGGAAAACTTTGACTTTAGCATCGGAGAGAGGCCGACACCACACTGGTGACTTTCTTCAAGTTCTTTCCTCTATTTGTGCTTCTAGGAGCTTGAGGATATGATCGATTGTGCGATCATTTGAGGAGCACATTTCGTGCATCATTAGTTGGTGCCGTATGTGGGAACAAGTCTGTAAACTCCCCTTGAAAGAAGATTGTATGATCGAAACTAGATCAATGAGCTCTCGGCTAAAAATCACTCAAAAGGGATCAGTTTATGAACGCTCCCCTTAACAAATGCTCATCACTGCTCTTTCTCAGGGGCAGACACATCAACGTTGAAAAGTGATTTTCACTTTTTTGGGGGGCGCATATTCACTTTTCGGCACTGATGTGCCCACCGCCTAAAGCAGAGGTTAGCATTCATTAAGGTGAGCATTTTTTATCCATTCACCACTCAAAATCTTGGCCAAGGCGAGCCAGATGCCCTGGATCAGGGCGATGTCTAGATAGCTACACTGGAATGACAAGTGATGAATCTAACCCAGAACATGCAGCAGATTATTCAACAAAACTAGGAGATTATGCAAAGGCTCCCCACTCCACAGGAGGAGCCCTAACGCACCAATCCTAAAAGAGAAAACCAACAAAGGGAAGGCCCGAAAACCAGCAAAAAGTTACGACAAAGACACCAAGACAAGAAGCAAAGAAGAAAGATTGCCTCCACCGGAATCCAATGTTCGGAGTCATGAGCATGGGGAGGCCACACCCCCGACTCACTAGGGAGAACAACTAAAGGAAGTCAGGGACCAACTTCAATATGTAATAGAAGTTATGAAAGGGAAGACCCCCGCTGCATTAGGGAACCTAGTTCAAAGGACTTAACCTCCCTTTCTCTCTTACGGCAATGAGATGCCTCATTCTTGCAAAGTTCAAGATCCCCCAAATGGAGATGTTTAATGTAACCAAAGACTAGACATTCTCGACTATCCTAAAGGGCTCGGCCCAAACGTGGTTTGGCCGACTGAAGCAATGTTCTATTAGCTATTTTTTCTAAACTAAGTCATTAATCTGTTAGTCACTTCATAGGGGGACAAAGGTATCAGAGACCCACGACTTATCTACTAAACGTAAGACAAAACAAAGGGAAATTTCTACGCGACTATGTCATAAGGTTTAATAAAGAGGTATTGCAGGTGGAAAATGCCGACAAAAAGGTTGTGCTAACCTCCTTCATGGGAGGTCTTTTCCCATCACGGTTCTTGTTCTCTCTATCCAAGGTCCTACTAGAAGGCATGGATGAGCTGATGATTCAGACACAAAAGTATATGAATGTCGAGGACACTATGGAAGCCCAGAGGGGAAGAGATTCTAGGGACCTTAGCCAAGCCGACAAAAGGAAGAGGGATCCCAGACCTACAAAGGCCAACCAGGAACCTAGACATAGGTACACTTTCGACCTGGCTGAGTAGAGGCCAAGGAGGGTGACCAAGTTGGTGGGAAAGATTCCTGGTTTTACCCCCTCAACACTCCACTGGAGAAAGTCTTTATGTAAATTCGGGACGACCCGTCACGAAAGTGGCCAGAAAAGCTTAAGACCCCACCAAAAAAGAGGGCTAGAAACCGATATTGTAGTTTCCATTGTGATCATGGCCACAACACCGAAGATTGCTTGGACCTAAAGCAGCAGATAGAAGCCCTAATCTGGTAGGGATGGCTTCGGTGGTTTATAGTAAATGAAGGGAGAGGCCGACTTGAGGAGATCTAGAAAGGAACTAAGGAGGAGACACCACAGGGCTTGAAACAATGAAGGGAAATTAGGGTGATCGCTAGGAGGCTCGCCAGCGGGGGAGAGTCCAGCTCAGCTCGAAAGGCCTGTGCTTAGAAGGAAAAGACGTTAGGAGGAAAATGAACTATACCTAACCTAGAGGTCCGCCAAGTTTCCTCGAAAGGACGACCCACTAATTACCTTGTTAGAGAAAGATGCCCAAGGAGTGCAACAACCTCATGATGACGCCTTGGTGGTCACCCCTATGATTGCCAACTACAAAACTTATAAAGTATTAATTGATAGTGGTAGCTCAGCTGACATTCTGTACTTGATGACATTTAAACAAATGGGCAACAACAAGGACAAATTGAGACTTGTGAAGTCACCTCTAGTCAGTTTCACTAGGGACAAACTCTTCCCACTTGGATCCATCATGATCCTCGTCACCGTTGGAGTTGGACCTCAGTAGGTCACCAAGGTGGTTGACTTCTTGGTGGTGGACTATCCTTCAACATACAATGCCATCTTGGGCTAATGTTCCCTCAATCAAATGAAGGCCATCACACCAACTTATCATCTACTAGTGCGCTTTCCAACTGAATGTGGCATTGGTGAAGTAAGGGGAGACCAAGCTATCACTCAAGAATGTTGGTGGCTTCTCTGTGAAGCGACCAGATCAAAGAGACCCAAACTGAGTGAAGAATCAGGCTAATTAGGAAGTCAAGACTTCGGACAACTACTTAAGAAATGTTAGCCATTTTACTTTTTTATTTTATCATTTTTACATTACTTTGTATTACAACTCCGACATGACTAGAGGATCCTGAGTTTTGGTTAGTCAACATCCCCTCGGCACACTTCCTACAAGAAACTGCTCAGGCTTATGAGGCCCAAGTCATAGAGACCGACTTGACCCCCATGAGGGAAATACTTAAGTTGAGCAAGCTTAACCCTTACGAGGGATATGATCGGACTAAGTATGCATAATCTCCATAATGACTCGAACCCAACGGGTCTTACTATAAGCAACTCAGGGCCATATCATAGAGACCAAGTTGGCCCTCACGAGGGGAATACTCAGGTTGAGTAAGCCTAACCCTTACGAGGGATACAATCGGGTTAAGTACGCCCAATCTCTACGAGTGACAACTCAGACTCAGGGTAAGGACTAAATCGACTACAAGGGAAATACTCAGGTTGAGCAAGCTTAACCCATGCGAGAAACATGCTTGGGCCATATTCCCGGGGATGATTTGAGCCTAATAGAGCCTGACCCCACAAGAAACTACTAGGATCTTAAGAGTAGGCCATGAGATTGGCCGGACCCATAAGCAAAAACCGTTTGGTCTAAAGTGACAAAGGATCTGAATCTCAAAGGTTGAGCTTACTAGGGTGGACTTAGACTCATTGAGAGGGTCGTCAAATTAGGAGGCCGAATGACCCGAAAAGGCAAGGCTCTTCCAAATCGGGTAAAGTACTCACCCTATACATAATAAAATTTCTAAGGCAAGCAGTTCAGATGGGACAGACTGGCTAGAGTCCTTTAATTGTTAAAAGATAAAGTAAATATGTGGAGACGGGCATAGAAGAATGACTTTTCATTATTTTTTATGAATTTACAAGGGGTGCACATATGCTAACTCCAAAAAAAAGGAGAAAAAACAAGGGAGAAACTGTCGAGTCAAACCCTAAGAGCTTACATCACCTTTAAAGTCCTCAACATCCTTTATAGCCGACTTTGTGTCCTCTAGAAGGACTTACGAGAAATCATGCTCTGAGTATAGGTGGGTTACCCTATGGCAAAAGGTCTCAAAGCTGCTAAGGTAATAATCGGCCTTTAGAACATCTATGTCATCATAAGTCGTAAAGGCCTCCACAACAGCCTCGACAATGGCTGCCTTCTCTTATCCCAAAGAGGCCTTCGAATCTTCCAAAGACCGCTTCAAAGCAGCTGCCACCACCCTCTCAGCCTTAAGGAGAGCCCAGGTGTCCCCTAGAACAACTTTTGTGGCTCCTAATTTGTTATCCACTTAAGCAAGACTCACCTCGGCCGCCTCCAACTTGCTTGCATTAGCCGTACAGTCAGCCTCGACCATAGCAAGTCTCCCCCTGAGCTCGCCATTATCAGCCTCGGCACACAGGTGACACTGTGAGCTAGCTGCCACCATTTCCAACACCAGACACGAGATTAGTATAAAAAAAAGAGAGGAAAAGGAAAGAGATTATTATCGTGCCGAGGTCATGGAGCAACCTGTGGCTCAGGTCCGTCGGAGGGACCCCCTACAACGCGTCTAAGTCACTCGGAGGGACAACTAAGCTGAATCGCTCTTGCCCAAACTCAACATTATCTAGAAGGGAACCCCCACTGGTCCCCCTGTCAACCTCCATTGGCTGAGGATAAAGGAAGAAGTCATTAGACAGTCCCCTGGGGCAGGGGACATCCTGAGTGGGAGCTGCAAGAGGAGAAGCTTTGGTTACGACCTCCAAATCAATAACTCCCGACGAGCTAGGTGGTGGGGTCGAGGAGGTCTCAATCCCCTTGTCCTGAGCCCTCTTGAGGTGATCTATCTTCACCTTCTTGGCCGAGGACCCGTATCACTCCCTAGTGGACTTAGCCCTTGCCTTGTCTAGAAATCCCTTTTGGGGTTTGACAAACATCCTTGAAAAAAAAAAAAACGTCAGTAGAGTGCAAGGAAAGAAAAAACAGGAATAAAGGGTGGGGCGACAAAGTACCTTTAGAGCGACCACTTGCTTGAACGAATTTAGGAGGGAGGGCCCTGGAGTAGAAAGCTCTCAGGGTCCTAGGAGTGATCAAGGAGGAGAAATCGTGGTCGAGGTCCTAGAACACCTGATTAGCCTCCTCCTTAGAAATGACAGGCTCGGACAAAGTAGACACCAAAAAGAAAAATCTGATTAGCCAAATCCAAGTATTTTATATTGGATAAATAAAGAGGAAGGTTCATGGAAGGTCACCTAATCGGCTCGGTTCCCCCGACACTCTACGGACCCAAGCAAGATGTTCCACATTGTCCTCCTTGGGGAAGAACTCCCACTCTTCGCTCGACATGAAGAAGAATATATCCCTTCAGTTCTTATTGGCACTTAGGAGGCTGATAATGAGATTCCTTAACAAATCTTGAAAGGAAAATACCACCAGCCAGAAGCCATCATCTTTAACTAGTACTAGAAGAGGAATTCTTGCGCCGATGGTCAGTTAACATCGAAGCAGTTGACCGACTACAACATCATACAACCCATCATAATGTCCCAAACGTTAGGGAGGAGCTGACTAGGCACCAACCCTAGATGCCTAAGCAATTGACAGATAAATGGGGGAAGAGGGAAATGGATGCCAATAGATAAAATGTGTTCATACAGGAAAACTTAGTCTGCACTAGCACTCCATGCCTGTTCGTTAGGATGAGGGGCTCTTAATTGGACCCCCTCCAAAATCTCGTAAAATTCCTAGAAGTGAACTAGATGAGACCCAATCATGATTGAATGGATTTGGTCGACCTGAAGGGACATATCAATAGGACGCACCTACCGAGTCGAAGGATGGGAAGACTGAACCTGATCAAGAGAATTTTTTCAAACTTGGCAATCACTAACTATCTCTACTGAGTTAGAAGCTTCACTAGGCAAATTAGTGGAGTCCATCCTACTCAAGGTGTATATAACCTCAAGGGACGGACCAAGGAGGACAAGAAGCTCAGAAAAGAGATGATTCAGGAAGGAGAGGTCACAAGACAAGATGTTTAAGTCAGGCGGTGCCTGCTAAGCTTTGAGGAAAACACAAAGGTAGACTAGGTGAAACCCAAAGGGGACACTGGTAGGATCCAGCATCACCAAGAGAAAATCGAAAGAAGGGAGACCCGTAAACCCTAAAATGATTGAGAAAGGAGGAAAAATGAATATAAAGGGACAAAGAGTAACTTACTAGTGTCAGAAGTACCCGACCAAGGATTGTGATGTCGCTAGAGAAAGAGAAATCTATAGGGAACAAGCAACCGGAATTGGAGAAGACATGTGTAGACCACTGGTAGGGAAAGGGGCGAAAACTAGAGAAACAAATGGGAGGATGATAATTTGAAAAGTGAAAGGCCCCACCCTGCCCAAGACTATTTATAGAACATGTATTCCATCCTAATTGTCCATCAAGGATGGATGAAATCGGTACTGTCCGAGGTGGACTCGGGCGAACAGTCATGATGAGCAAAAAGATAGAGGTAATTGGCATAGTATGGGTGATGCAATTAATGCATCCCTCCATTCCCCAAGAAAAAGAAACCTCCAGAAACCAACGGGCGCCAACGCCTTTTCATCTCCACTTATTCGAGCCTCTGTTCAAATTCCCTTCATCAAACCAACACCAGACTTGGGAATGGGGGGCAACTGATAGGGTTGGTTTACCTAATCGGTTCAAATTGGTATAAAAGGTTGATTTTGAACGACTGATCCATAGAAGGCCTACTTGGCCTAAGGACGAATAAGCTTCCACCCAACTAGAAGATGCAAAGTCAACCACTACAAGCACTCTTGCACATTGGTATGCTAAATTACGTGTTATTACAACATATTCAAGCCTAAAGGGCTCAGGTCGTCAAGAACGAACCAATCCCCATGGGGGGACTACTTGAATCTAGTCGGCCCGGATCAGCATAGTTGGTCGAACTTGGCAAGATGGCTCAGCACAACATATCAATACAGAAGGTCATCTCAGTCTAATAGGGCCGAACACTACAACCAAGTAGCTCGGCTTAATGCGAGGTAACAGGTCTGATATGATGACTAGCTGGCTCAGTATGATAGACCAATATAGGAAACCTACTCGGTATGACAGTTTGATTTGAGAAACGTGTCACTGACAACGCAAGAGATCCTTCCTGAGATACTCGTCACTGACAACGCCCAAAAGCCAATCCCAAGATTTTAGCAAATAATTAAGCAACATAGTATTTATTAGAGCTAAGGGCCCGCAAGGCTATCCCTAGAAAAGCCCTCTCTCTCCTTTATAAAAGGAGGCACAAATCTACAAAGGAATAAGAAAAAAAAACCCTAAAAAGCAAGTTAATTATTTTCTCTTAGGAAAACTCTTACTTCAGCATCGAAGAGACTAGGCCGGCACCACACCGATGACCTTCCTCAGGTTCGTCCCTCTATTTGTCCTTACAGGAGCATAGAGATCTAGTTGACTGTGTAATCATCTAAGGAACACATTCTATACATCATCAAAATAGAATAAGCATCATGGGAGACCTGGAAACCCTTGAAAATCCGTCTTGGATTTGGTAAGACCACCTAAGGTCACCCTAAAGTAGGACTAACATTAGAGGCTGACATACAAGTGCCAAAAAAGTGACTTAACTTTTTGGGGGGTGCTTTTCACTTTTTAGCGTAGATGTGTTGGCCCTTTATGTCAATCCTTTAGGGGGACCCCAGATGGTCCTACCAAATCCTCAAGGTTGGAAGTCAGGATCTCTCTCTCCTTTATTTTTACCACTTCCTTTTTAGTCGTACCCTTTCCCAAAATAAAAATAAAAAAAATCTGGTCACCATTTGTCAAGTTTGTCAGAGACACGTGATGTCTAAACCCAGGGTGGGTGAAAATTTCATCTTATCACAGGCGAAAGCATCATGATTAAATATGGGAGAGGATGCAATTTCAGTCCAAAAAGGACATCTGAACAATCCGAAGGATACAGAAACATCATTACGGCTATGAAAATTTTAGACAACTTCAATTACTCCCAAAAGCAACAGGTCTTTAATTAGATCACAAATAGAACAAGAAATCAAACAAAACCTTAATCCAGTGGTTGTTCTTTTGTTTCTATTTTCAGATTATAAGATCAAGGGGGCTTCAAGATAGCCTCGGCTCTGCATTCTTTAGTCTGCCCGAGATTGGCCTGCTCGGGAGGAGAGGATGATACCAACAATGAGACCATAGAGAGCGAGCGCTTCGGCAAAGATGAGGATAAGAATCATACCCACAAAAAGCTTGGGCTGCTGTGCATTGGCCCTGAAAATGACAAGAACCAAAAGTCATCAAAGGAATGATAATTGCTCTATGTTGAAAAAAGTATATTGTCTTCAACACATTGAATAACACTTCAATTGGAATAAAAAATTTTCTATTAAACATTGTACCTCTTCAATAAAACAGTAATGGATGCTACAAAGAAAGAAAATTCATCTGTACTTCAGCATGTCTAAAACAATCATCTTAATTGATGATGAAGCTGCATCAAGGGTATCAAAGCACGAATGCCAAGCAGAAACAACAATGACAGGAAACATGATTAATATACAGAGCATGTAGAAATAGTTTAATCTAGTAAGTGGTACAAACAGCAAGACTATATCTGATCCAACTCCCTAGACACAGGCATCCAAGGCTGGGATAACAATCTCGACTATCATACCGACCTGCTTGTGCAACCAAGAGGCTTGCCAGATGATGCTTGTTTGGCTTTCACATAATAGTAATGCTCTACCATAGGAGATTTATGCGTCCCAGTATGATTTACAACTAACCATGGTAGTTCCCATACGACTTGCAAAGGCCAGTCATTTGAGCATACCTGGCAAGTCACAACTGAGAAGTGACTTGTTCTCCAAGACTCGATAAAAAAAAGTAAAGCCTATCTGCCATTCAGCTATAGATAAAATTACCTAACATTCCAAAAATCTGTAGCTTATTGATCGGGTAAGACAATTGACCCCAGGACCTTCTATAATATTTATCTTGCCCATTGATCCACGGGATAATTTATAAGAGATTGCTCTTCTTCAGTACATAAAGTAGAAATTTAAGCCTATTCCCCAAACCACCAACCACCTCCAACATGATAAAACACACTAGAACTCCTCTCCCTTTATGTGATATGTAATTTTGTTTGTTGTTATATCTGTATATCTATCTTCTTCTTTTTTCCGTCTCTTTTCTACTAAAATCCATTATTCATAAATAAATAAAATAAAAAACACTAGAACTCCAATTTCCAGAAGAAGTAAACATCTTCATGTCTGTCCAGGACTAATGACTATCAGTCTTATCAATGTGTCATGGTACAACTAAAACAAAAAAATAGCTCAAGTTCTTTTTGTTTTTGGATAAATAAAACAGCTCAATTTCTCAACCATAAAAACCATAGTTTTTAACATCAGGATTGACTCAAGATCGGATCTGCCATCTAATGTGGATCGGTAGTGATAACAAAGGGTTAAAATGGTTAGATCGAGATCAGAATCCCAAATTGGATCAGTCTCAATCCGGATTGGGATTGACCGATCTTTGATTCCATGATAAAGAGCACATTATCATGATGAGAAAGGAAACACTGTCATCACATTGCATGCAAAATATAAAAATAATAGTAAACAAAAGAAAAAATAGTAAATTCAAGATCATCACAAGATTAAACAAACAAATTGTATACCACACCTTGTGTAAAACTGAACTGCAAATAAACTTGCAAATTCAAGTTATATAAATGGACAACATAGAGAAACTAAAGAAACAAAATGCTTTCAAACTTCAAACTACTGTTTCCCCAAAAAAATCAAACATATTCATTGTAGAGACTTTTATAGCAAAGTTCACTTCTAGATAACATGCTGATGCCAGAGCATATGCAGTGAAGAGGACGAAATAGGAAGACCATGGATAGTTCTCCATGAATGTGTCTAACAGTGTAGGTTTTACTTATTTTCTATTTAAGAGTCTTTTTAAATGTAATAAGGCCTTTTATTGGCCAAGGGTTTTTTTTATAATAATTTTTCAACTCTTAGAGGTCTCCTTGCAATATTTAAAAGTTGACAGGATAGGGAATTTTAGATGGGACACATTAAAAAAAAATTATGACTGTTAAAAACAGCCAAATAAATGGGACCCATTTGCTAAATCGTGTAAGCCTACTATAGAGTCCTTTAGGGGCTCTTTAAAAAGTCAACGTAAGGCCCATTGGTAAGCTGGTTGATATCTCTAAGAATCTCCAGATTTTGGGGATCTTTAACAATATATTTGGGGGCCACATGTACCAAGTTGTACAGCCCTTAATTGAGCTTAATTAGGATTCTTTTTAGGAGTAATTTGACTTGGACGACAGCAATAGAATCCTATTTTTAGGAATTTAATCTTGTTTTAGTATTTGTTTTGGACTAGGAAAGTTCAATTAAAGTACAAGTTTTATTATGCTAGGATGCTATTATTTTGAAATTGTAAAAGCTTATTTATAGGCCAAACGACATTAATAAAAATCAATTTTTTAATGATGAAAAAAATTTGAATTTGGAATTGGTTCATTGGGACTAGTATCCCAAGGCTCTCTCTTGGGGTGTGGTATCACATGTATTTGTTTCAAAATATGGGTAATTATTGATCTCATGAGATGAGATAGGTGGTCCTCAGGTAACATAGTACCATGTCAGATACATTAGAATGTGTGGAGAGATCTGATCTTGTAAACTTGAAAGTTTACAGATATGGGTGATGCTGGACACATCACTTATAGGACTGTTACATGTAGAGTTGTTATATGATGGAGTGATGTGATCTAAGTCATTGGAGTGAGACTCTAAGCTTGCATGTGGGTGCATTATAGAAATGCATTAAAGGGATCTATTATGAACACACTTGGTAAAACATCACTGTCAGAATAAATATTGTTCATTTTTACAAACTCATCCTTAAACCTGAAGGGTTTGTATATCTCTAAGTTATTATGTTAGTTATTTTGAGCTACCAACCAGTGATGCCTAATTGGAGGCTATATCATAGGTAGTTTAGATAGCCTACATGATACTTGAGAGGATGCAAATGCCCAACAAGGAATCCACTACCCTTACATGGGAGAATATTCAGTTTAGGAAATATATTATTTAATTGGACATGAAAATCTGACGCCAGTGGTTCTTGATAAAGTGTTTGTCAAATGTTTTCAAAATTATATTATAATGTATATATTTAATTTTGAAAAT
>JAOXJP010008244.1:0-17952 GCA_025762735.1 Platanus orientalis | reverse complement strand
CGCATATTACAGACTTATTTTTACCTGGTATGTAATAAACTCAGAAGTATAATCAACGATCATTTCTTCCGAAGCTGAATTATAATGAGTTGAAAAATTGACCTACAATCATAAATTTAATATTTAAAATTTAAATATAATTTTTTTTCTTTTTTCTGGAGGGGTGTTCTGAGTGTACAGACTAAACATCCCCGGGGGTGTTCGGCAGGGACAACCGAGCACCCTTAAGGTGCTCGGTTGGATCAACAGAGTACCTCCAACCGAGCACCCCTTAGGGTGTTCAGTTGTCTCAGCCGAACACCCTTGGGGGTGTTCGGTCTGTACACTCAGAACATCCCGTAGAAGAAAAAAAAAATACCTACTTCCACTTCTTCTTGCTCCCAATCACTTCCGGGATATTTCATGACTTGATTTTTTTTGTCTCTGATGCTAATAACTTGTAAACGAAGAATAAATAAAGGAAAAAAAAATTAGTGAAAATGAGAGAAACATAGAAGAAGAGGAGAGGAAGAAAAGAAGATGTGGTTTTGGAAGGAACGAATAAGGCGTGTTTAGAAACCTTATTAAGTTTTTTGGTTTTTTCTTGATGTTAATAAGCTTACGAAGGTCATTTTATACCAGTGCATTTAAGAGAAACGAAAAAAACGGTTTGAGGGAAGTTCAGAAAAACTTGAGGGGTAAATAGCACACACCTTTATTAATTCACCATCTGTATACAATAGACAATTAATTATAATACCAAAAGTACCCTTAAACAGTTTCGTTCACCCTTTCGTCTGAAACCACTATCTGATACAGCCTGAAACCAAACCGACCATCTTCTTTCGGACGAAGAAATTAAAAAAAATGATAAAAGAAGAAAAGAGGAACATCGAAATTGGTTAGTCTAAGCAAAGCAAAGCAGGAAAAATTGAATCTCATATTGACTCAGGAGGTGAGACTACCCAATTTAAATTTCAGACGGTGGTTTCGTCACTGTAGTTTCAGACGAAACCACCATCTGAAACTGCCGTTTGAAACCAACATCTGAAACTGAAACTGAAACTGAAACTGCCGTTTGAAACAGCCACGATCTCCTTGCTGTATAAGGCCCCTCCACTTTCTCTTTCTCTCTTAAGTCTCCCTCCATCTTCCATCTCTCGTCAATCCTTTTCTTGATTTCTTCTCATTAAAAGAAAGAAAAAGAATTTAATAATAATTTATTTTTTGAGAAAGCCCCAACTCTGATCCATAAAGTCTCAATTTCCTTTACCCGTTTTTGTATTTTCTGAGTCTTGGTATAGAGAACACTGTAGAAACAAAGAGGTTAAGAGCTCTGTAAGAAAATGTTTAACAGAGAGAACTTGAAAGATGATGAAGGAAGTGAGCGAAGGACATACCCACCGTGGAAAGGACTACACAGACCCACCCCCAGCTCCTCTCATCGACATGGGAGAGATTAAGCTTTGGTCCTTCTACAGAGCGTTAATCGCCGACTTCATGCGACCCTACTCTTCCTCAATGTTACAGTCGCCACCGTTATCGGCCACAAGAAGCACCATTTGAAACGACAGTTTCAAAACAGACAATCATTCTGACTTGGGAAAAAGATTGTATCTTCCTTTCTTCTTTAATCATTTGCTCTTAAATTTCTATGTGTGAAGAAGAGGATCGGCTTGGTTTCAAGCAGTTTCAAACGGTGGTTTCATACGAAAGGGTAAAGAAAAGGTTTAGGGGTATTTTTGGTATTATTAATAAAATAACATTATTACACTCAAACGTCCGTTTAGAGAGCGTTTCCGTACTTGACATCGTGGCGGACGGCCATTGGTGGCTAATTCCGGCTACTTGAAGGTCCATCGCAGAGGATATCGCGAGATTTTTTACCCCCCCTCGAGTGTCCCGTCAGGGAGGGTGTCGCAGATGATTTCTCAGGCCAGGAGGGATCTTAGCAGGCGGGAGAGGGTCCTTTTCCTTCTCGGAGTCAGTGGAGTGACCGTGAGTCTATAAGAATAAGGTTTAGGGCATGACGACCCTCACACGAGAATTCCTGCCAAGAATTGTCGATATAGATAGATAGAATTGGCTGCGATACTGGTCGTCACAAACGTTGGAGAAAGCATAGGGCTCTCATGTATTCTCGTGACCCTGACACGTCTTCTCATCGGGAAGTTAAGGGTTCCGGTAGCCGTAAGAGGTTGCTAAAGCTTAGGGATCTTATGGATTCTGGCCACCGTGAGCGCTGAAGAAAGCTTAGGGCTCTCATGTATTCCCGTGACCACCCTGACACGGTTTCTGATCCGGAAGTTATGGTTTCCGATCGCTGTAAGAGGTTGCGAAAGCTTGGGGCTCGTAGGGCTCTCATGTATTCCGATGACTTTGACACGATTTCTGGTCGCCTTAAAAATTTGCCAAATCTCGGGGAATTTATGGGTGGTTCCGGCCGCCTTGAGCGATTGAGGAAGCTGAGGGCTTTAATGTACAACCTAAGAAATCCTCGCGTGGGCGTGGGAGTGGACGGTGGCTGCCGGAGGAGATTGAGAAAGTTGAGGGATTTCTCTCCCTCACCTTCACCTTCACCACTCTCTCCGGAGCTTTGCGATGATTTGATGACTGATATTATTTTTCGACTTCCTGGCAAGTCTGCCTCCAGATTCAAGTGCGTAAGCAAGCGCTGGCTCCATCTGATCGATTCCCCAGCATGCTTTCGTGTCCACCAAACAAGGGCACGCCTGGCGGGCCTGTTTTACCAGCACTGCGTCGCGGGTTACGACGAGACAGAAATTACGTTGGGGGAAGCCATGCGCGTCCACTTCGCTCCCATCTCATCTTGTACCACGGAAGAAAAGGATGGGATGAAAGCGAGAGGGGTTTGGATTGGTTGGACCAGTCACTGAGTTTTCTTCCACACCCCCCCGTTTACATCGTCAGCTCTTGCCATGGCTTGCTGCTCTGTAGCCGCACCAAACACGATCCCACCCACTACTACGTTTGCAACCCCATCACCAAGCAATGGCTCCTACTTCCGAAACCCAAACTAAGCAATTTTTTTTTCGCCTCTGTATTCTATGTCAGCGAAGAGGACGGCCATTACCAAGTGCTGCGCTTCCCTAAGACAGTGCCTAACCTTTTCCCTTTGACGATCATATTCCTATAGTGGCAGAGGCATTCTCCTCTGTCACGGGCCAGTGGAAGGTGTTAGAGTTCATTCTCTACTCTTCACCACAAGGTCCGTTTGACAGTGGATCAGCGGCAGTTCAGATCAATGGAATGCTTTACTGGTTGTGTTCAAATAATAGAATAGTTGCTTACGACGTCAACAAGGAGCAGGTAAGGCTGGTGAAGTTGCCCGATGATGTTAAAGGCAAAAATAGGTGTCTGGGAGAATGCCACGGTTTGCTCCGATACGCTAAGTGTGATGGGCTGACAATTCGGTTGTGGGAACTCAAGGAGGAGCAATGGACGCTTATGCAAAATATTTCCATTCGACGATTATTTCCTTACACTACTAATGGAGCTGGTTGGTGGCCTGTTCTTGGGAATTGCCTTCTTATCATAGGATATAGGTCAGACACACAGGTGCTGTTCTTGAAGCTGCCGGGAAGGGTTGTTTCATTCAATTTAGAGAGTAGAGAGGTAGAGACGCTTGCAAGTTTTGACTTGATGTTTCCATTATATCCTGACACAGTGTTCCCTTACTATCTCCCGCAGCTGCCGTTCCCTGTGTGGCTGAGAGATTGACTATGCTAGCTATATTTGCTTGTTTAAACTTTGCCCATGTTAATTTTATTATATTGGACCGTGCTCATCTTTTTCTCAGACTAATGCTTTAGTGATTTGTATTTTTTATTCGCAGATCTCTTTAGTTGGTACTCAAAAGTAGTTAGGAACTCTTCCTCTAATGCAAAGTACAAACGGGATTAGGATTTATTGTGATTACTACCTTGACTTAACTGATCTTATCCATGACTTTGATGAAAAATGTAATCCTGTTTCATGTCCATCCTGAAATAATAAATAGACTCAAGTGTCATAAATTGTTTATTTATCTAAATCTGCTTCTTTTTGATCAAGCACTGAAGTGACTTGATAATGATTTCTCTTATAATCAGAGTTCAATTGAAAAATATATTGTAACCTGTATTTAATGCTGGGTGTCGGCATGTTAAATCACGATATAGATTAAAACATAGCTCTACCATTAAACTGGATATTCAAAGCAGGTCTCTAGGATTTCAGTTAAGGCAAGATCCATTCATGCGTATACATATCAGTTCAGGTGTTCAACATGGGCTTCCATTGTATTCGATTTATATTGTTTAGTTGAAGGAAGACAAAACAGGGGCACTCTTATTTTCAGTATTCTTTTTGTTTAGTCAAAGGCAGCCAAATACATATTCAGGTGTGCTAATTAATTGGAGTTGATGATTGATAGTTGCCTCTCAATCTAAAGAAAAATAATTGTGAATAAAAACAACAAATACATAAATATATAGCTGTCCTGTTTGTATTTGTAATCATCTAAACCAATTTCCCCACCAACCCAATACACAACTTCCTTAAACAATCAAAACAAATTATCTGATGGCTTCACCATATCACTCACCTCACCAAACCTTACAAAGATAAGCTTTTGCTTAAGAAAAAACCTAAAGTTCCTACAATCTGGAACAACTTTCAGCCATTATGTCCAACAAATGTTGGAAATGAAACGAATTAACAAGATCTGCTGGGAATGGAAGTGCTGTATATCCCACATTTAAACACAGAGATCTAATTCAGCCTTCATTGTTTTAATCCTTGACAAAAAATTAGTCATTTAAAAAAAAAAAAAAAAAAAGCAAAAACTTTACATGGTTATAGACACCTCCAAAAAGCTGTAGCTGTGAACTTCTTTCAAACCCTCCATCGTCATCTCAACAAATTTTTTTGGAAAGGGACACATGTTCAATAAAAAACTACCTATATTTATATAAACACTTTGCGAAGTGTGGTATGAATCCACACTAACTCCTATTTCTCTTATTTTAAATGTTTGAAGCCCAATGGATGACAAAAAATAAAATAAAATACTCCAAAGGATCTTGTTCTCATCAAATAACCTGGCAGCCAAGATACAAACATCTTCTGACAGTTGCAAATAAAGCAAGACGTGCGCGTTGTTGGCTTCCATGGTTCAAACCTTTCTCTGAACTCACAACCAATAAACAGGGGATTTAAAACCTTTACCAACATATATTTCAAACCACTAAAATTTTCAATAAAAAAAAAAAAAAAAAAAACACTCCAATAACAAGAAACGGCTTATCTTTGTACTCCTGCTTCGGTCAAGTGTGCAGGGCCTGCTTCGGCCAAACCCTCTAGTGGGCCCCACTCCACATGGGTCCCAGTTTACACAGACCAATTGCCTCACATAGGCCGCCCACCCTAAATGTGTCCTTGCTTCACACAAGCTGCCCCACTTGAATCGACCACCAAAATAGGCAAAACGTTAGCAGAAGTTTAATGACCAAGATAAGATCTGGAGTGGGTTCAACACTGATTTTATCAAGTCAAGTGAACGCATTAAAAAAACCTGGTTGGTAGTATATATAATTAAGGAACCTCGTTGGACCCGTTGAGGGAGTTTTTGAAATTACGTGTAGAGGCATATGCTACAGAGAAGAAAATGTTACCAGGTATGTATATATTTTGATAGGTAAACGTTGGTGGTTATTTTATTAGTATGTGAAGGCAGGTTTTGAACCAAGTCTGTGGTACGATACCTAAAGATTTTATCAGGTATATTTGAGGGAAAAGAGTGAAATTTAGCCATAAAAAAATATAACAAAATCGCTATCAACATCCCATCAGGATTCATTTGGCAAGATTTCTTCAATGTGAGACCAGTTGGATATCATTGCATATGCTCCACCATGTGCTGACAATTACTTGCCGAATTCCTAAAACGCTGGCTTGAGAAAACAAACTGCTGTCAAAATCCTTGCCACTACCTCCAACTTTCAAGACATCAAAATTCTGATGTTATTTATACTTCACACCGGCTACAACAATTCCAAAAGAAAGTAAAAGGTGCATCGAATGGATTCAACTCACCCAGCAACTCCAATACTGTCACCACTAACCCATTCTTTTAAATCTGCAACAACATCTTTCTTCAACCATCCCAACCAAAAATTAAAGAAATTCAAAAGCTTGCTCAGAGTGTTGGCGTTGCTTATTTCCTCCAAGACAACTGATTGCTACACAAAATGGAAACATTCAAATAGGGATTCCTAATGACTTCTTTAGCTTCTCAACCTCCAAATAGACTGTCGAGTAAGGAAGGAACTCCAAGAAATGGCTCTTGCTCAGATCATTGATTGCAATGGCAAGTTTGGGGATCTCCAAGATCTCTTCATGGGTCAGACTCCTAACAAACCTTGCAGGGTTCCCAGCCCAAAGTTCACCAGTTGGAATCCTCCTGCCTGGGGGAACTACAGTACCAGCTTCGAGGATAGAGTGGGCCTCTACCAATGAGCCTTCCATAAGTGTTGAGTGCTGCCCAATGATGCACTCTGGCTCAATTGTGCAGGACTGCAAGAGACTATAAGCCCCTATCGTCACAAACCTCTCAACGGATGTTTCCGCTGGCAGTCCTGACAATGGAAACAATGCTCCCCAGGCCAGCAACAAAACAGCTCAATGTAGGCAGCTATGACGACAAGGGATCATATTTCTCGAGCATGGACTTCTTCTAATATGTCGGGTGAATTGCCTTTGAACCTTACAATCAGCTATCTTCTTGATTGAATGAATTTGAGTTTATGCTTACATAGAAAAAAAGAAAAGAAAAAATAGTAATTAAAAATAATCCTTTTAAGACATGTAATGAATTGTTGCGACTAAACCCACAAACCAAAGAGAAAAACGAAATAGACAAGAAACACAACGATATATATGGTTTGGTTTATAACCTACATCCATGGGCAAAGACGATAAGAAATTTCACTATCAATCAAAGGAGCTTACAAGGAAATCAAGCTCTCAAACCCTAACCCCCCCAATACACCCTCCCGCCCCTTTCTCTCTCTGTCAAAGTTGGGATACCACATCAGAAAACTCTAACGCATCTTATATATGTGATTACACAAAAGAGAACCAAACCGGGTCACGGGTCATGTTATGAAAACAGGTCAAGTTAGGTGACTGGGTGCTTCGCCCCCAAACCCCAAAACAAGGGGCACGCTGCCCCCCTGCAACCCCCCAGCGATCTCACTGCCGAGCCCGACCGATGGACAGAGAGCTTGATCACCAATACTTCTTTGAGACATCGGTAGCATCTAGAACATAAGGTAGAATTCAAACCACACTCAACCTGAACCACCAGCATCAATAAATCATTAAAATCAACCAATTTTAGACTATGCTTTTGGAATTAAAGAAGAAAATAAAAGAGGAGAAATCCCAACTTATATGATTGTGCGCTTTATGATTTTTTTCACCTTTGTACTTCTTACTATTCCTTTTCTGTAAGGCTATCCCGGCTGAGCAAGGATTTAAAAAAAAAAAAAAAATGATCTTGATTAGTTCGCATACCCCTGACAGAAAAGCGAGTAAACATGATATTGGCACGGCTCAATCAGACTAAAGAACCCAATTCTTGGGAGCTTTGATCTGATTGAGCCCGGCCAACATCCCATTTTCACCTAGAAGAAGATAACGGTGATGAAGAGAGGAGTTCATCCGCTTGCCTTTGTTGATTGAGATGAAACTTTGAAGCCAAAGTTCATGAGTTCGAACCAACCTTTTCCAAAATTGACAGACGACGGTGAAGAAAAGAACTGTAGTTACAATATTGAAGAAGGTGGGGGTATTGAATGGTAGGGTTGGATGCAGAAATAGAAGAGGACTAGCAAACAACAAGAATGGTTAAAAAGTCCAGATCTTTGCATCGGTAAGGGTGGAGTAGAATACATAAATAAAATCGAATTTCAGTATTGGTTTTCATTTCCACGTAGTGGTTGATGACATTGTCACAACAAATAGTATCCTTGTTTGTATTTATCTCCAATAATATTGTTATAATTCTTTTTCTAAGAAAGGTATACATCTCTATTTGCTATATTTTGGTAAGAAATTGTAATGGTCGTCGTCAGTCATCATCATCCTTGACTCGAGTGTTCTAGTTTCTACTTTCTACCTGGACATCTAATGTGAGATTTTGTATAGAACCCTAATAACCATATGTGCACTTGATTAGATTAGCTATTGCTATCCCTACCTATTGGCAAAAATATCCTTGTTAGGGTTCGTGTCACATAACGTCATCCACCATAATAAATTGTTATCAAGAACACTGAAATCAAAATGCGACACATAAATGTAAAGAAGGTTAACATCTGCAGCAGCAGCAGCAGCACCACCACCACCGTCATCATCTTCATCATAATTATAGGTGATAATGAATTTTCTTATCTTTGTCATTATTGATATTATTGGAAGAACAATTACATTTATATGGGTGACCAAAATTTATTATAAATCTGGGAAACAGGCATCAAGCTCATAGTTAAAAATTTAGCATATGACACACTTATGGTACGTAATAGTTTGGTTATACTTTTGTTTCGATAGATACAGATTTAACAAAAAAAAAAAAAAAAAAAGAAGAAAAAATCTGGTGAAAAAAAATAAAAGATTGTAAAAGATTTGTGTTTGATTTGATTTTACAATACAAATTTGGACCAAACAATCCCAATGTACTTATATTGTTGTTTATATAATATAATTAGATGTTTAGTTTGAATATTAATCATATTATTATGCCTTTTGTGCCAAATGACTAGAGAAATCTCATTAATAACATAAAATGTGTGTAAGAAAGGTGCCAATTCAGATTTCAAGGTTGTGGAATGTTGATTTTTAAGGGGAAGCAAGAGGTGATGTGTATGGAGATGTAGGGAAAAACAAGCATGTGAGGATGGCCACGCGAGCGCTGCTCAATGTGTGTGGATAGGAAACTCAGAAGACAAACCCACAATCGTTAAGGAAATGCTCTAAAAGAACCCATTGGAAATTCTCAAGTTCCATCACATTGAAAATATTTAAAATGTTGTGCCTGAAGGACTTTAACCATTTTCTTAAATCGTAGAACGCACAACAAACTTTCAGATTTTTGAATTATGGAATTGATCCAACTATCCTATTGTAATAGTCTACAAAAGTGTATGTAATATGAAAACTAGATACAGAGGCGACTGGGCTAGGTATCTAAAACATCACAATGAATGTACTAGTGTTGAAGATTGTCTATTAGAACTTTAAAAAGGCAATCATTTACTATTTCCAGTTGATATGCGGTTCACTCAATTTTTTTCAAAAATTCAAATTTGATTATGTTTTTTTGAAGAATCAAAATTTTAATCTCTGGTCATCATATAAAATTCTAGGATTTATAACAAGGAACCGAATACAAGATTGTGATCCGACTCTATCTCTACAAGATTCACACCTATTTCAAGATTTTTCACATTTCTTACAAGGATTTTCTGTCCACGATGTAACGTTGGTCCCCTCACAGGGGGTGTGGGCCCTATGCATTTTTGCATGGGCCCACACCCCCTATGAGAAATGCATAGGGCCCACACCCCCTATGAGGGGGCGAACGGTGCATCTGGATAGAACATCCTTTTGATTCCATATGACTGTCCCTTGATGTCCTGGACACCAAATTCTGGACAGGACATTTGCTCTCTTTATAAAAACGTGTCCTTATTATTCATGACTTGCTCCATGATTTGGAAAGATTGATGTAATCTTAATATCCACGAATTGCTCCATGATTCACGAAGACTGAACTGACAGTTACTTTTTAAAACAGAGAAAATTTCAAATAAGGTAGGCCGGACCTGAGAAATGGAATTGCCGTTTAGTCTCTTGAGCTCTTAAGAAGACTGCTGGTGATGGCCGGGAGCAGGGCGCTGTCGGCAACAAGGATCGCTATCTCCTTTCTTTACGAATGCTCCACTTTTTCTTATTGGCTTTTATTGTAGTTTTTTCTCATTGCTCTTTCTTGGACATTGGTATGATCTCATCAGTTTTTTGTTTCTTTTCTAAATTTCTCATAAGTGATAAGGAACGGGAAAAAAAATAAAAAAAGAAGAAGAAGAAAGATGATAGCATGGCCACTAAACATCACAACAGTTAACGGCGGTGCCTTGTATATTTGACTTTATTGAATTTTGGGTTATGAACCAGTCAGAATGTAGCTCTTTTGCTGGAGTTTTGAATGTATTGAGCCGACCACAGAAAACAATAAGAGGAGGGAAAGTGAAACCAACGCAGATGGCTATACCCTAGTGTAACGTGTGAAGTTTGATTTAGGTTAGAATTTGGAATTGAACCCGGAATCTGACCGGATACAGCCTGAAGAAAAATCCGAATATTGAAAGTTTTGGGTGAAGGTGAGCAACGCGAAGGTTTTTGCCATTGGGAAATTTTTTTGATCCGTTTTTTAATATTTTTTTGTATCGGACCAGATCTGAACCGTATCCACATATGTATTAAGGTTTTTGGGGTATTTATATGTTTCGTCCTAGGGTTACATGTGAAGGGGAGAAATTCAGAAATTGTGAATCGTTTTTTACAAGTTTTTTCAAAAAGTGTGAGTTTTCTCCACAACTTCGTGGTTTTTCCTCAAAATTGGGGTTTTCCACGTAAATCTTGTATTGTGCGTGATTTCTATTTTCGTTTTACATGTTGATTTTATTGCATCCGATTTTCTTCTAAAACAAAGAAGGTTAAATGATTTTAACACCTACTGTTTTTCGACTTGGCTATAGATGAGGGTGATTTGCTCAGATTTTTTTTTGTTTTTTTAGGTGTGGGTGGGGGGACGGAAGAGAAGATTTTAGAAACTAGAATGAAGCAAAGATTACATGGGACATATCCCACTAGGGCACCTCCAAAAGCCATGAGGGAAGGCTGGATAGCCAGTAGGCTGAGATAGTTTTTAAAGCTGAACCTCGCTAAGAATTGAATAGTAAAGTTGGCTTTTCTATACATGAGAGAACACAATATTATCAAAACACTTCAAAAAGAAGAGACTTTCATGATGGCTCGGTTGTTGGCCTAACAATCTAACAAGCTTTAACCCATGCTAGTGGCTTTACATCCCGCTTTAAGAGGTGAGTTTCAGGGAGAGCTTTCAAAGTGGTGAGTTAAGATATCAGCATATTATTGATAACAGTTGAAATATGATGAACTCTAAGTTGTTGTTGCAACACCTTTTCTCTTATATAATGATAATCCAATTCTATATGTTTAGTATACGTGCATGAAACACAAGATTATCACACCATATGATAGGTACAATAGAAAGAGGAACTTTGAGTTCATGAATAAGCATACAAAGCCAAGTCAATTCAACTGCTATATATAGAAGTTAAAGACCGATAATCAACTTCTGTAGATGATTTAGAGACTATGGGTTGTTTCTTTGCACACCATAATATAGGATTATTATCAAAATAAACACAATATCCACTTGTAGATTTCCTATCAATAAGATCAATAGTCCACTCAACATCTAAGAATGCTTGTAAAGAAAGAGATCCTAAAGTATAATACAAAGTACATTGAAGATATTGAAGTATTCTTTTAACAACTTGAAAGTAAGATAATTTAGGATCATGTATATATTGATAAGCACAATTCATTGCAAATCCAATGTTTAGTCTCGTTATGGTAAGATACTGTAAGGGACCCATTATACTTTTGGACAAAATAGGAGTTGCAAAAGATTTATAGGTAGACATACTAGCTCTATGCAAGATAGAATTAGCATATATAGTCTGAGAAATACACAATCCTGTCCTGGTTTGAGTAATATCAAATCCAAGAAAATGCTTCAATTGACTTCAATATCTCATATCAAACTGAGAATGAAAAGCCTTTACAAGTCCAATAATATAAATTGAATCATTCCTAAAGAATATTATCATCCGCACGTATACTAATAATATAGTAAAAGAGCTTGCTGCATAGTGAACTAACATGAAATTATTTGTTTGACACATATTGAACCCTTGAGATAAAAGAAATTAGGAAAACCTTACATACCATGCCCTGGGAACTTGCCTTAGTCCATAAGTGGCTTTGTGAAGATGATAGACATGTGAAAAATTGTGATCAACAAACCCTTTACGCTGTGCCATATAGATATCTTCTTTAATGAATCCATGAATAAATGCATTCTTCACATCAAGTTATTGTATATTCCATGAAAAATGTAAAGCCAACTTAATAACAAGATGAATAGTTTCCATTGTGATAGCGTGACTAAATCTATCATGGAAATCTAATCCTGGTTGTTGATTGAATCCTTAAGTTATTAACCAAGTTTTATACCGAGCACTATTTCCATTAGAGTCTTGTTTGATTTTAAAAATCCATTTACATCCAACAAGACATTGATGATAAGGAGGACCAAGTACCCATGTATCTTGATTTTGAAGAGCTTAAAATTTTTAAGATATAGGTTACACCAATGTGCATATCTAGTAGCATATATATAGCATGATGGCTTGACCTCTTGAGAAGTTTGTATAGTAAGATATTGCCTCTATTTAGGTTTAGAAATTCATGCCTTTAATCTAGTAATCATCGGGTGATTACTTGATTTTGTAAAATCCTTAGTTATCTAGCCAACTTTTGCAACCAATTCTCCAGAGTATAAACCCTAGATAGATAAACTCAACTCAAAAACTTGTTGTGAATTTTAGACAGGTTGAAGAGAAATTGAAGTATGATATGGATACATAATCTAATGGTGAAAAGATCATCTTCTTCATAGCAGAAGGTAAGCATGACAACCACTCCAAAGATGAACCAGACAAGGACATTACGGTACCATTGCTTGAATCTAGAGATGACATCCGTATAGAAGGGGAACCAGAATTGCAGGAATCCTTCCCGAAAATGGAATTGAGTCTCTCTAAACAAAACATGTCTACTGATAAAAACTTTACCAAAAATTTGATCCAAACAATGATATCCTTTTGTATTAGGACAATATCTAGAAAAACACATTGTTTGGATTGTGGCTTCAGGTTATTACTTGCATACGGTCTCAACACGTGTAGTAAGTACTTCCAAATATTCGAAGCATATTATAATTGATAACTTCTTCAAATAACTTGTAGTATGGAGATTGATTTTGAAGCATTGACATAGGGAGACAATTGATTAAGTATACAATTATGAATACTGCTTCTGCCCACTCAAATAACTGTCATTTCAATCAAATGTCTGTTTACATTCTGTAACACTATTATGAGCTAGTGTATACAGGCATGTAACTTAGTAAGTGATTCTACGCACAATTAAAAATTCTTTAAAATAGTATTTGTAAAATCACCTCCTCCATCACTTTGAAATGTCTTAATAGATTTTAAAAACAATTTTCGACTTGATTTTTTAACACTAAACATTTGAAGAACCTCTAATTTGTGAAAACAAATAAATCCAAGAAAACCTTGAACAATCATAAAAAAAAAAAAATAAAAAAAAATCTAAAATTAGACATCGATGGAACATGGAAGGGTCCCCATGTATCTATATGAATCAAATCTAAAGGAAAATGAGAGATTATATTAGATTTGTGATAAATGTATTTTGTGACTTTTAATAAGTGCACATTTATTGCAAGTATTAGTAGAAACAATTGGATTTGGTACATGAAGGAATCTCAAAATAGATTGCAAAGTTCTTTTAGTGGGATGTCCTAAGCGATTATGCCAAGTAGGAGTAATCATGTTGTGAGTATGAAGCACAACCAGAGAAGATGAAGATGACTCAATGAAAGAGCTTGCAAACATTGGGTATAATCCATATTTACTGGATCCTTGATAGCCCAAGTTCTTTGAAAGTTTGTCTTAAATCACAAAGTTAGTTGCATCAAAAGATAAGATGTAATTATTATCTGTAGCAAATATTTGAACTGAGTAATTTGGTAGATAAAGAGGGTACATGAAGGATGCTATTTAATTTGAATATATGAGAAGGGGTATACTTGAACTAGTGTTATGAACAGGTAAAACTTGTCCATTGCCAACTGCTATTGTGGTAGGACTTGAAATACCTAATAAGTTGATCCTATAAGGGGGTGAATAGGATTTAAAAGTTGTTTACCCATTTTTCATATGTTAGGATTGATTTTAAATTCATTTTTAGTTTCTTAAAATTAATCCAAGTGTGTGTGTGTTATAATATGTCTACTCAAGTATAATGTCAAAAAGTGGTGTGCAAGAGTAGATATGAGCATAGAAGTAAAGAGACAAACAATCACATAATCAATCCACAACATAAGATTTATAGTGGTTTGGCACAAGGGCCTATGTCCACTCTTCTAAAGTTTATCTTCGAGCTTAGGTATATTTCATTTAGTTGACTAATACAACTTAGGTAAAAAATATACAAAACCTAATTACCTGTTCTTGACAAGCTAAACAATACACTCAGTATCTCCGGCGAGTGTGGTTAAGCTTCTAGTGTCTCGGGTGGAAGCAAAACAAGATGAATATGAATATGAATGCAAAGAGTAAACAAATATTACTACAAGATGGTTGATGTTGCTACTTTACCAAGTGGGAGTGCTCTTTGTTGAGCTAGTATGCCTTAATACACTCACAATACTTCAAGCATTGGCTTTAGTGCTCCTTGATCTTAGCCAAACAAATGTTTCTTCTTAGGAACAACTCACTGGTAGTTCTTCTCGATTATAGTAGCTTGATTTTGTAGAAGAGAAGATGAGATAGTGAACTTTGGAGAAGTTGTTAGCTAGTAAAGCTCAAAAACAGTGAAAGAGAGATTTTTCAAGGGAGGAGACTTACTTTTGGTAAGGGTTTTAACACTCTCTAGCTTGCTTGAAGTGTTACCGTAAAAATGAAAGTTTTTCTCTTATAAGGGATGTGGAGCATCCTAAGTCTTTGGATATGAATATTTGAAAATGAGTAACTTTTCAAGTCTTCGATTTTTTAAAACGGATTCAAATTTTAAAACATTTCACATGGGGGGCGGGGAATAAAAAAATGAAGTTTGACAAAATTATCCTCGTGATCGATCATGTGATTGGTAATTGATCACGAACCATGATCGATCACCAATCTCATGATTGATCAAGAAACAGGCTCTAGGCCTTGGTCATCTTGTGATTAATCACAAGATCTATGATCGGTCACGGGACTAAAGACTAAGTCATGATCCTTGTGGTGATCAATCATGAGATCCGTAATCAATCATGCTTTGATCTTTGTACTTTTATGTTCTAGTGCACGAACTATGTTTGGCAAGTTAGACTTAAGTTCTTTTTTGTAGATTTTTCTCATATGATTACGTCTACTTTTTGTTATTGAATGTTATATGTAATGCATGTTTTATACCTTTTGTGGAGGGGGCAACCCGAAATGTCTTCCAGTCATCCTTCAAGTCTTTGGTCCAACTTGTCTTCTTGCTTTTGAACTTAGAACACATTAGACACTTACATGATATAGACCTTACATATGGGTTATCTATGAGATTGACATTCATTACAATAGCAGGACTGAATAGGGACTATGCAATGAAAGAGAAGATATGTTTATGCTTAAATAATTGTTTAATCCAGTATCAAGATACTACGTGGGATCGGGAGCTGTTAAAGAGGAAGTAAGAAGTGTTGTCAGTGCTAAAGAGGATGAAGTAGACCCAGATCTCTGAAATTTCAGGTTGAGTTTGCGATAGCATTCGATAGCAAAGTGACCTAGCTTTTTTACATATTTGACAAAATAACCTACGTCATTGAGTTTGCAAATAATAAGATCTACCTCGGCCTCTTACTTTGCCATTAAAACCATATTTTGCTCCTCAAGCACCATAAGAAGAATTATAATTATTTGATTGTAAAGTCACTATTAATGCTGAATAATTGTCGAGGAAGTACTATATGTAGAACTAATGGAAAATTGTTGACCTTTTATGAAAAGCAAATATTGTAATTCAGCTAGAGTAAACGATTGTGGTCTTGGACATAGCAGTCTTGAATGCATTAAATTCTACTGGAAGACCATTCAAAACATAATGAACAACATCCTCTTCATCTAGTATTGATGATACTGCAACTAGTGTATCTGTGATATTTTTTACCAATTGAAGTTAATATTGCATGGATAGTGATCTTTCTTGATAATCTGATAGACGATTCTTAAGTTGAAGTATATTAGATCGAGAAAGTGATGAAACCCAACATTCAAGAGCTTGCCAAGCTTCCTTCGTGTGTTCAATGTGCTAAGAAAGTGCATTCTCTAAAATTGTTGCAAAAAGACGGCTCAACAACTGTTGATCTAAGAGTAGCCAATCAGAATATTGGGAATTTAGCTGAGACTTTCCATCAGCATCTCTGATGAACTCCGATGGTGGAGGCTGTGATACATGAAGCAGAAGCATCACACAATGAGCTCTTAGTGCATTAAGAAATTGAGATCTCCATAATAAGAAGTCTGTCACCATTGAGTTTAACAGTAAGAAGAGAAGTAACATTGGATATGAAAGATTGCAAAGACGATGAAGAATTGGGGAGAGATGAAGAAGAGGGAGTAGCGGTTGAAGAGGGAGTCATCGAGAAAAATTCAGAATGAGCTTTTACAACTCTGATACCATGACTGAACAATGAAGTAAAAACCAGGATACCTCACATGAGGATCCTCCTATTTATAATCAAAGATCTGAAGTTACAACTATATCATAAACTGTTAAGACGAAATACCATTAGTTACAAAGGATTCTAAAGTTTCCAAGGATTCTAACTTCTTAACCTCTATTCTAACTAACCTAACTCAGTAATATCCCTTACAGAACATACTGGAGGAATCCAGCTGGGATTTGGTATAACCGTCCCTGTGCGACCTAGGTCAATATGGCATCAGGGGTGGACATGTCAGTGCCAAAAAAGCGATTTACATTTTTGTGGGGATGTTTTTCACTTCTCGACGCTGATGTGTCAGCCCCTTATGCCATACTGACCTTGACCGACCTAGGGTGTTCGTACCTAATCCTTTGGGTAGGGAATCGGGCGAGGTTGTCAAATCCTATCAAAATCCGTTTTCATTTTTTGCCCTTGTGCTTTCAGCTTTGGGTCACATTCATACTAGAGACCCATCAATCAAATTAGGGTGTTCAGGTCTGGTTTAGGCTAAAAATCAGTGCCAAAGCAGCCCATTGTTTCCCATTAGGTTGTTATTTTTTACCAAACAAATGTTCTGTGATGAAAACTAGTCCAAGTGTCTGGTGAATTGTAAGCTGACATGTTTTGTTTTGGGGGTAAAAACGTTCAAAAAAGTGTTCAGTTGAAAAAGTAGCTGTCCCAAATGAGACACCAAATTCAAAAACATATCATGTGTCAATCAATGGCACACCTACAGAGGTCGGTGTCAACACAATTCTTCCATTGCATATGCTCCAACATGTGCTGGTAATCACTTGCCGAATTCCTAAAACGCCGGCTTGAGAAAACAAACTGCGGTCAAAATCTTTGCCACTAACTCCATTCAAGACATCAAAATTCTGATGTTATTTATGCTTCACACCGGCTACAACAATTCCAAAAGATAGCAAAAGGTGCATCGAATGGATTCAACTCACCCAGCAACTCCATTACTGTCACCACTAACCCATTCTTTTAAATCGACAACCACATCTTTCATCAAGCATCCCAACCAAAAATTAAAGAAATTCAAAAGCTTGCTCAAGAGTGTTGGTGTTGCTTATTTCCTCCAAGACAACTGATTGCTACACAAAATGGAAACAATCAAATGGGGATTCCAAATAACTTCTTTAGCTTCTCAACCTCCAAATAGACTGTCGAGTAAGGAAGGAACTCCGAGAAATGGCTCTTGCTCAGATCATTGATTGCAACGGCAAGTTTGGGGATCTCCAAGATTTCTTCATGGGTTAGAC